>WBNM01044721.1:181958-200024 GCA_013399055.1 Ramphastos sulfuratus | reverse complement strand
GACTTCCTGCTGGAAGGACCTGCTCCCTCTGTAAACTGCTGCTGTTCGTGGGAACACTGCTGAGCAGCCTGGCTTTTCCCTGAGTTGCCCCACGATCTTTGCCTTGTGGAAGCTGTGTCTACAGTCACTGTGGGCTTTGGTGGGTTTACTCACATTGGATTCTGTGCCACGTTGATCCACTGCTGGATGACAATTTGCAGTTCCAGACACTGCTGCAAAAGCCACTGCTGCAAAGAAGCCAAGGGACCATCTCGAAATACCTACTCCACTGCTGCCTTTCATTTTTAAGTGGGGCAAAGCTATTTTGTGGCTAAATATTTTCCAATTTTCTGATTCTTCAAAATTACTAAATTGTCTACAAGCATCCTTGTGAATATCTTCACGAACAAGTTAGAACCCAAATGTAACCAGTTTGCATATAGTCTGTGGGTGGGGCTTCTCAGAAATAAAAAATAACTGCATATTTTATAGTTCCTGACTCATTAATTACCCCAACTAATTCAACTGTAGAATTCATGTAATGGAATGTAACACACCAAAATTAAGTATGCAGTCTTAAACTAGTTGAAATATCTATATTCTCTCTGTAGTCCCCAAAGACAGCTAAGCATACCTGAACAGTGACTTCCATAGATAATCTAATGACAAGGTGAATTGCTCTCTAGTGTTCAGTCTGTTCACCATTAATTGTAAGGATAGAAGGAAATCTAGTCTTGGTTAGGTAAGTAGAGTTTTTGTGAGACATAATCTGTCAAGGAAGAAAAGTGGACCTAGAAGTACATTTTGAATGCTTCAGACATGTGGGAAAATGCACATGGAAAATGAAAAAAAAAAAAAAAAAAGAAAAAAGAAAAGTCTCAGAAGAGAGAGAAGACCCATATCCATATGCAACCATTTGGCTCCCAGAACAAAATTTATAATTTCTCATCAGCTGCTAAACATTTTTGGAAAAGAATTCAAAGGTGGGAAACAAGTTTTCCATTAGCCAGCACAGTAATCAGGGAAACACAAATCAGTCAACAGCAGAGGGAACTCACTACCAAAATTCACTGGTTATTTAAAATGGTGATTTACAGGGTGAAAAATCTCCCTTTTAGACTGACAGTCTTTCTCTGTGTGGAGAACTGGATCTTTTCCCCCTTCTGCCTTCTTTGAAGCATGTCTGGAAGTGTCAGTGTTGTCCACCTTTAATATGACAGCCTAGAGCACACATTCAAAATGTAACAGATCTCATTTCTGTGCCTTCCTCAGCCTGAGGCAGTTCAAACCTGCATTTCCCAGGAGAGTGACTTAAACAGTGGAAAGGGAGGGAGCTTTCTCTTCAGCTGTTCTGACAGAGCTTTGACACTGCAGCTGAGAATTTAAGATTTTGGAATGAAAGCAAACATAAGTACCTTGACTCTTAACCAACTGATGGGACCACTCATCTGAGAAAATGTCTTTTTGCATTTTATTTGTATATTATGTAATGGAAAATGTGTAAGCAGTTGTAGGAGTAGAAAGTAGATTTAAGGACTTGCTCCCAAAGTAATAATCCAATTATCAGGCTGCCAGCTGATTCTCCTTTTTCTGTCTTTCCTATATTCCCAAGAGACTCTCACAGATTCACAGTTTGCATTGGATTCAAAGACACCCTCAAAAGTCATCTTCTCCAAATCCTTTCTAGTAAGCAGAGACACCTCTGACTAGATCATGCTGCCTCGGGCCAAATCAAGTCTGATCTTGAGTGTTTTCAGGGGCAGAGCCTCAAACGCATCCCTGGACAGCCTCTTCCAGTATTTTACCATTCTCATTGTAAGGAACTTCTTCCTTATGTCGAATTAAAATCTGCCCTGCTCCAGTCTAAAACCATTGTCCCTCATCCTACCACTATGAGCCTTTCTAAACAATCTTTCTCCAGTCTTTCTGTAGGTTCCCTTCAGATATTGAAATATAGCTATAAGGTCTCCTGTGGCCTTCTTTTCTCCAGGCTAAGCAGTCCCCGTTCTTTCAGCTTGTCTTCACAGGAATCATAGAATCAAACAGGTTGGAAGAGACCTCCAAGACCATCCAGTCCAACCTATCACCCAGCCCTATCTAATCCACTAGACCATGGCACTAAGTGCCTCATCCAGTCTTTTCTTGAACACCTCCAGGGATGGTGACTCCACCACCTCCCTGGGAAGCCCATTCCAATGGTAAATCACTCTTTCTGTGAAGAATCTCTCTGTGGAGAGATGCTCCAGCCCTCTAATCATCTTTCTGGCCCTCCTTTGGACCTGTTCTAGCAGGCCTATGCCTCTCTTGTGTTGGGGACCTCAGAGTTGGACAGAATACTCCAAGTGAGGTCTCACTGGAGCTGAGTAGAGTGGCAGAATTACCTCTTTCGACCTGCTGGCCACATTTCTTTTTATGAAGCCCAGGATGTGACTTTTGTGTCTTTCTGAATGATTCTACAGATTTAGCAAATGTGAAGAACACACATTCCTTCTTTACCAGGCTGGTGCTCATGTTCTTTTGAGAAAGGAGAAATTAAGATCTGAATCTGGAAAAGTATTCAGACACTTAAAAGGAGAGAGAATCTAATGTTTTTCCATCTTGAGCATAAGCTCTAACCAGTGAACTGTTATGCTCAATTGAGCACAAAAAGGGACTACAATCGTATTGCTAGCCTTATATATTACCATGTGTTATTCAATCACAAATTTACACAAAAACTGACACAACCGTTACTCTGAGATTAAGTAAATATGTTAAGTAAATGTGGGTTAGATGCAGTCAAAAACTGGTTCAAATAGTTCTCAAGAAATAAACACAAACCAAGCTACTTTGTGTGAATAGTCATAAGTAGAAGAGAGTCTTGACAATCGTAGTCATAACAAGGTGCAGAACTCTGGGCACATAGCACATTTTATTAGTTAAAAACCTAGAACCCGTTTTTCAAATACCTATAGAATTAGGCAGGGTTTTAACTCACCTTGAACCTGACCCCTGAATTGGTCTTTTGAGCTCAGTTGATTACCAAGTCCACCTTCAATGGCAAGGTTTGAAAGACAATAATGGCTTAAAGCCACACCCAAATTAGGACAAAAAAAAATAAAAAGCCATTGTTTGGAGGGATATCTGAAATATTTTTCTAGTATCTAATATTTCTTGTATAAATGTATAGCATCGCACTGTATTGTATTTATTTTTTGTTAAAGATGCCAGCATGTCTATCACTCTGGGTTTTTTTATATTCTGCATTTGTATCTTTGATTATATCAGGATAAATATGTACAGTGTTCTCTCAGTAACAGATCTGTTGAAGTAAATTTTTTTTTGACAAAACAGAAAAAATATATATGATACAAATATCATAAGCTAAATGAAACTATTTCCTTGACTGCTTGTGATATATGTGGGGTTTAAAATTTATTCAATAATTTATCTTCCAAATTGAAAATTTCTTTAAAATGACACAATTTCAATTAATAGATCTTTTTCAGATTTAATGTTAGAGCAACTGGCTGAGTTAAAACTTTTCTTCCCTATCCCTTAGAAACTTCTAGCAAAAATATAACACAAATAATCTCTCACAGCCACACATGTGGTTACTACTTGCAATCGTTTAATAATCACTTAGTGTGGTGGGAGGCTGAAATAGGCCTGATACGTGGCCTGGCTTGCCCCCGCCCCCAGCCTTGCAGAGTGGGGAGCAATGTGGGAAAAGGACAAAAGGCCTGGGGACATTGAATCTGCTACTGTCCACATCTTGTGATAAACAAGGTACATACACTTGTCTTGTGCAAAGATCATGTTTTCCCAGATATGGGTAAAACAAGCCCCTGGCTTCATCTAATATGGTTAGTTTTGGCAAAGTGCAATTCTGATTGGTTAATCCCTGTTGCCCGATGGAGCAATGAAGACACTACGAGTGAAGTTGTAAACAATTTGCCATACTTTGCTTTGCCTTGCCATGCTTCAATTTGCCTTGCTGTGCTCCCATGCTTCACCTTGCTTTGCCTAACCAAGCCTTGCCTTGTTCCCTTGGGGATAAGGAGGCCTTGCCACTTCAAACCAGCCTTGCCACTTAACAAGAAGCTTTGATGCTTCAAGTTTGTCTACCTGGAAACTTTGCCATGCCTCAGTTTACCAGAGAGAGGCGTAAGTAGGCAAGAATCATTGCTGAAAGCTCCCCAAGACAGCCCACCTTACCCCAACGGCAGGTAACGACAGCCTAGACCAGGCAGAAAGGGGTTAGACCAGGCAGAAGGGGATAAGACCAGGAGAGTGTCCACAAGCAAGCTGCGTTACTGCTACTATAGCAGACACAGCTAGGAAAAGTGATAAGCTGCTCCTAGCGGGAGAGCTCACTGTAGAGACTTCAATGCAGTGTGGTGAGAGAGAGCGTGTTACTGCCAAGCCACAGGATATTGTGCTTGACTGCACATCTGCAAACTCCTCTGCACCCAAGTCCAGAGCCCTGGAAAGGACACTGTCTGCCCAAGAGGGACCAAGACCAGGTCAGAGACTGCACTACCCCCCAGCACCCTGCCAGAGCCCTGGGGAAACTCCAAATGCTTCCAGCATTTACCATATCACTGACAGCACCCCTCCAAATGCTTTGCATACTGTCTGGACTATAATGCTGCCCTGGAAATCTGGAGACACTAATTTGTGAGTAAATATTCTGAAAGCCTCTTGTAATAAGTTCTCTGCTTAAACTGTAACTGTACCTTCTGCCTTAGCAGAAAGGAGCCTCTCGAGTCCCCCTAGAGGGCAAGCAGCATATTGTACTGCAAGAATCCAAAAGTTACTGTTTGTGTTTTCCAAGTTTTGCTAAATTGCTTGAAATTGTTTGGTACTGCCCTATACACTGTACATATCTTGTAATCTATTTGCATAACTGAGCATAAAAGACCCAGTAAATAAGTTACAAAAATAGTGGGTTTATTAATAAAATATTAATAGTTTTATTAATATTAATATTTCATAATTAATATCTACCATCTGTAACATTTAGTAATTAATTTAGTAACACTATAATTAAAATTACTTGTTATCCTTGTTATAGTAATGATTTCAGTATCAAAAATGTAAAGCTATGAGATATACTCAGCAGTCCTATTTTCTCCAGTGGTACTTAGATCTTGTTGAATCAGTGTCATGAGGATGACGACAATGTTAATTCAGATGTATTTCTTCAAACAGTTCACTTCCTCTTTCTCTTTAATTATTAATGGATTTTTAGCAATTTTATTTGATACACTTTCAGGACTTCTGAAGCTTCTTTCTTCTGCACTGAAATGAATAATATCTAATTACATTTGGTAAAACATTTTGAGGTTTGGTTTCAGAGACATATTCCTATATTGCAATTGTACTTCAGAATTTGCTCACACATTAGCCTTCTTAAAATTAAACCGAAATCCTGTCTACTTCCTGCAGTGAGGACCCTAAGAATAGACCATGTAAACCAATGACTGACTGAATAGTGAAGGAAAGAAATTTATGCTGAGAATCCCATACTGTTTACCAGATTTGTGACCATCAGGTGATGCTTACAGAATAATGTCAATTATAAATTAAGAAAGAGAACTACACATTTATGGTTTCTTTAAAATTATATTCATGGTTCTAACAATGTGTCTTCATAAAGTTGTAACAGAGCCAAGTAGCCTGAAACTGACTACATACTAATTAACGTACACAATGGAATTGTTAATCAGATACATTAGGGAGAAGGGCAAGGAGAAAAAAAACCCTTCTCTCCAAACAAGAGACAGGAAAATATTTTTACAGAAAACCCAGAAGGATCTTTTGGAAGGAGTTGATAAGTAGATGTCACGGTCTGGGAGTCGTTCCTCCTCCCACTAGATTAACCAGAATAACTCAGCCGTCTGGAAGTTAAGGAATGAAGCTGTATTCACAGAGTGCACAAATATACAAGCATATATATATAAAATATATACAGATATTTATAATTATATACAAATTAAAAGTAATACTGAAATTCAAAATCCCTCCCAAACAGCCAGACTGCCCAAGAGGGCTCCCGACTAACCACCCTGCTTTTCCCCCCTTCACTCCTTATCTCAGAAGAAACCAGATAAATCTGCATATAGCTCAAGTGATACATTTGCAGAGGTTTGAGGTGAGATGTCAAAAACCGACAAGGAGTTAGAAGGATGTGATTAGATTGGGTACATATGTTTTACGCAGAGAAATTAAGGCAAGATGCAACCAGACACACAGACTGAAGAGGAAGAAGTAAGAAGTAAGTACCTTATCTTATATTTTGACTATTTATGTTCCTCAGCAGAACAAATGTGTGATATAGACATAACTATTATTTTGTTCTCACACTCAATGATCTAATTTCTCTCATTAAAATATTCCAATTATCCTCAAACTAGCACAGTAGATACACTAGAAAGGATATGATAGAAAAGTCTGGAGTTTTGCTTTGCATTCTTCCTGTCTCTACCACAGGAAAAGCAGAAGGAGGTGTCAGCACGTTAGGAAACAGGTGTCGGATTAGGAGTTTCTTCTATCTTATCAAGGACTAATTTCTGAATAGGAAGGAATATTTATGCAGTGAATTTTAGGGTCTGCTGTTTTTGAAGCAGTATTCAGTTTTCTTTATTTTTTATCTGATGGGGATGTAGGAAGGAAAGTATTAGTAAACACCAAAGATTATGAGGAAAGAACTTTTCTGGGCTGTAGTTTGTTCATATGCACACTTCATATTGAATTTAAATAAAGCTAGTTAAGTATTGTATGGAATTTGAATGAAACTAGTTTAGTCCTTTTGAGCTAGCCATTAGCTAAACTAAACTGCATCAGTGTGAGGTGGGCTGTTGAGTACCAAGAGGAAATGCTATGCAAACTCACTCATATCCATGAGTCCCTGTGTTGAGCATTCTTCAGAAATTATGATGACAATAAGAGTCCAAGGCATACTGGAATCAAATTAAACATTGTTTTCCCAATTTGATCATCTGTGGTATAATTTTCCATGCTAATGTTATGCTTACACATGTTGATTAAATGCTGTAAGGAGGCTGTGCTGTATTTCTTAAAGTTGTGTAAAGTTCTATCAGAGACAAAAGATGGAGTCGTCAATGTGCTAATTAAAAGGAATACGACCTTTGCGATGAAGTGAAAAGAAGGTGAAGTGAGCTCCCTCAGTATCAAGAATTAATCTGTGGTAATAATTCTAAAGGAGAAAGCAAGCAATACTTTTGCAATGTCTCCAATAGGAGTCCCTTAGACATGTTCATCATCCAGATTAACGATGTCCATCTCTTGCATTCCTAAAGGCAGAGTGATTGATTTGTGCATACTCCTGAGAAGTCTCCATCTCTTTGTTCCAGCTACCAGTTCTACTGAAGAAGGGATACTACGAGCCAAATAGAGATCTGAAGAACAACTACTTGAATTTTGGAGGCCAAGGTGATCTGTGGAGTCTCATTCCAAGTAGGAAACCCTACCAAAACATAATTATATTCTCTCATACAAGTATTTGAACTTCTCTAGAAGAATATGTCTGGTTTCATTAGTGAAACAATCATTTAAATTTTATGTGTTGACATATCTTTTATTCCTAGCCTTAGCAAAACCAAAAATAACCTGTTTCAATCTAATAACAAAGAAAAAAAAAAAAAAACCAAGGACAAAAAATACTTAAATGAAATATCAAGACTGTCTTTTAAAATTTTATTTCATTAGGGATTATATTACAAGCAGATTCTGGATGATTCCTTACTTACATATGACTATAACTTGAAAATTGGTATAGAAGGTTAATAAATAAATAAAAAAAAACTCTTAAAGACCTTTCATAGCTCACACATTTTTTGATTGGCTTTTCATATTCTTAAAGCATAAATGAATTTCACTAAATATCTTCTCTAAAGCATGCTAAACTGCTTATGGTGATCCAAGTTATTTGCTTTAAATAATTTATCACCACATAAAGCTATGCTAAAATTTGGTCTAGCAATTATCATGATGGGGTTGTTTCTGTCAAATATTCCTACTATAGGCTGAGACCAATATACTCTGTAAGGATATGATGGAATGTTTAACAAGTCTATCTGCTACTGACAGAAGTCTACTCTGGTACCATTCTGCAAATTATATAGGTTAATGACTTATACAGCTTGGTTAATACCTCAAAAACTGTCTTTAGGTATTTCCTTAAAAAAAGAGATTGAAATATGTTTAAGCTGAGTTTGCATCCTCTTTGTACTAGATGTCTGTAAATATTTCATTGAATAAGTCTTTCGACAGAATATTCACAAAAATGAATTTTAAGTCTGCGTTAAAGAATATGAATGTTGGACTGTAAAATATGAGTATTTGTCCCATACATTCAATCACACTTATGCATCTTATTAGCAAACAGATGTTGGCCTGACAAGAGTAGGCATAAAAATAAGCAAATTACTTTATGAGAAAATTCTGGTTTCCACTATTTAAAAAATTTCTGTGCATTTTGTAATGTTTCAGTACTCTATATCCACTCAGAAAAAAATTGAAAGTCAATAACAATAAACAAACAAATGAAAATATGAAAGACTTTATTTTGATCAATTTGAATCTGGCATAATTTATCCTTGAATTTATAAAAAATCGAAGCAAAGGAATTTTCTACTAACTCCTGCATATAAGAACATCAAATCACCAAAAGTATCTCTTCTTTACTATAAAGCACAGAGTAAGTGCAAGATTTCCTGAGGCAAAATGAACATTTGAGGTCACTCATCCAAGTAAATGTATCACATAACAAAATAAGATCACTACGTTGTTTGAGTATTGTTTATGCTATCAGAAATGAAAATGTTAAGTTTGTGTGTATGTGCACACAGTTATATTAGTCATCTGTAAGAGTAAATATGTAATGTCTTGGTATGTGTTGACATGAGATAACATCACTCAGCTACAAAGTGTCTGAAAGCGGATACTCATTTTAAAGCACTAGCAGTTAATGTCTCCATGAATATTCATATAATTTCTAGATGTATTCCAGAGACTACTGCTACTGAAAACAGGGCCCTGGTATCTGATAATCCATGTTTTTAAGCTTAGGTGCACAGGGATGACTTGGGGAATGACATAGGTTGAGGATTTTAGCCAGTAGGGTTATCAATAAGGTCATCCTTCTCTGGGAGTGGGTAGTACTATAGTTCTATAGTTCTTCCACAGGGGACAGAGAATGGCCTATCGCCTTTCCTATTTATTTGTAGAGACATTATTAAAGACCAGTGTTTGTTAGTACACTAAAGAAAACTTGATGTTATAGTTTTATTGAAAAAAGTAACAGAATTGGAATTTTCTTCCTCAAAAAGCTAAGTGGTGTAAAAAAACCCAACCAACCAAACAAAAAAAGAATAGGAAAGTCTTACAGACTTGATCTGTTAATACAGAGCAGCAGAAGAATAGTTGGATTTACCATTCCTGCAAATAACTCTACTGTGTGCTCTGATTCTGCTCATCAACTGTCTCTCTAGTGTACTGAAAGTACAGAAAGTCTGTGAAGGACATGAGCTTTGACCAAAAGAAAAGGCAACTGCAATAAGTAATTTTGCTACTATATATATTTTTTTTTTCCTAACAAATGTGTGTTTCTCTTGTTGCTTAGTGGTAGAAGTAGTGGTAGAATAGTCATCTGTCTATTTTGACAAGGGCTATGTTATAGGAAGACATTTACAACCTAAGGCAAGAAAATCCCTGTATTTAAAAAAAAGAAAAAAAAAAAAAAAGGTGTCTTTCAGAAAAACATCATCCCTTAACTTTCCAGGACTTAATTCTACATCCTATTGCATCAATCTGAAAAAAACAAGTTAGAAAAAAAAATGCAATATATTAATATGTTGTTGTATTTTTAAGAAACTATACTTATTCATGTTTATGTGTGGCTACTTCTATACTGTAAGTACAGAATCTGTGTGCATGTGAGAATTTCACAGCCTACTAGAAGAATGCTAAGTGCAACCACAGAAAGAAGAACGTAATTAAGAGATTCCTGCATTGTGCCTTAACAGCTGGCTTTGCATATTTCTCCTGATCACAGCAGGGGATTTCCAGGAGGAAAGCTGTACAGAATGGATTTGAAAATTTTTGTTTGAAGACAGCACATTGCCACTATGACTCAGGCTGCTTTTATTACCATGTCTGGAACTTGTTATTAGATCTTTGATTAAATTCCCTTTTCTAGGAGAATAAGAAGACTGCAGCATGACAGTAATTGAAGACTTCTAGAATCATTAGCTTTTTTGTCACTTCAGTTAGTGAGGTTGCATACCAAGAGATGAAGTGCAGAACACATTGATTGCATTTGTTAGTGATCTTTTCCTGACAGAAAAAAAAAAAAAAAAAGAAGGAAAAAACCCAAACCACAAACCTCCTGGCATTTTATTTCACCAGAGACAATATAGAGTCCATTTTTTAGATCCTTTGATAAACTTTTGCATCCCTATTTGTAAGCTTGGGTTGTATCTGCAGTCATCACATCTTAAGCAATTCTCTTTTTCTTTGTCGCAAGATTCTTCTTTCTTTTCAAAGAAATACACTCAAAGTAGGCCATTAAAAACTTGCAGAGAAAACAGTTTCAATTCTAATCTCTAATCTAAATTAATTTGAATTCATTGGACTCAGCTTTTTTTTTTTTTTCTTTTTGAAAAAGAAGCAAAACGTGAGCCAAAACTTCAAAGAATTCCAATATGTGAAATCAAAATATTACAGTTGTTCCCCAAAGATAACCAGGTCATAACATGCCATAAAACAGCATCCAGGGAGATATTACCCTTTAGAGAAATTATACTTTTGTTCCTTCCAAAGGGATTGCTGATGTCATTTTAAGAGTTGCAATGAATTTTATGTTATTCTCCTGCATGAAAATATTTAAAAGTTGCTATAATTTTGCTTGGAATATGATGGGAATGAAGAATAAGACATTGCAAGCCTAATGAAACATGAATGTACAGTTATGTCATCTCTTAAATGAGATCTCTTCAGATTTAAATATCTGCAACAGATCTTAATTCATAGGCCCAAGTGTTTAACTAGCCTTGTGCTTTTTGAATATTCCTTCTCAAGTATAATTATTCTGTATATGTCTGTTGGTACTTTGTAGCTATTTAAAATTCAGTCTGCATTTAAAGTCCATTCTCACCATTACATGTTGCTATGTTCCCATACCAGTACCGCTCTAGAGAACCTTCTGCAAAAGTCAGATGTACAGACTACTTTAAGAAAACAGGGGAATTAAATTTTCTTCATTGGGTTTGCATTGGGTTTTAACCTCAAGATAGTGACTTTCTATCTGTAAATTTACTGCAGGAATTATTTTGAAAAAAATTGCTACTCTTTATCATATATCTTGATATTCTATGACAGATACTATAAAAATTTAGTGAAAGGCCTTGACCACAAGCCCTATGAAGAGAGGCTGAGGGAGCTGGGATTGTTTAGCCTGGTGAAGAGGAGGCTCAGGGGGGACCTTATTGCTGTCTACAGCTACCTGAAGGGTGGTTGTGGCCAGCAGGAGGTTGCTTTCTTCTCTCAGGCAACCAGCACCAGAACAAGAGGACACAGTCTCAAGCTGTGCCAGGGGAAGTTTAGGGTCGAGGTGAGGAGAAAGTTCTTCACTGAGAGAGTCATTCACTACTGGAATGGGCTGCCCGGGGAGGTGGTGGAGTCACCGTCCCTGGAGGTGTTCAAGGCACGTTTGGATGTGGCACTTGGTGCCATGGTCTAGTCTTGAGGTCTGTGGACTTGATGGTCTTTGAGGTCTCTTCCAACCTTGGTGATACTGTGATACTGTGAAAAATGAAAGATATTGTTATTATCATTTTGTAATTTAAGAGCATGGAGTCCTCCATGCTTCTTTCCCTGACCCATACGTAAATTCCACCTTCTTTGTTTTTTAGCAGTTATACTATTAAAATAAGTCTTGCAATTATTTAATTCTTCTTGGTAGCACAAATGTTTTTATATAAATATTTTTGCTAATAAAATCAAGTTTAATACAATAAATTAGAAACTATAAACAAACCATTTTGTCTATCCATTCTTTATGGAGTTTAAAATAGAGTTTGCCTGACATACTGGTTTAACATTAGTATTACATGAGTTTTAAAAAAGATCATGAGTAGTTTTGTACTACTACTGTTCTAGTTTTCAAAATATTTTGTGAAGTGGATGGGCATATGTGTTAAGGTGACACGAAAAGACAAAACATTGAAATTAAGTGTAATGTAGATGCTATCCAACCCAAAAGCACACTGAAAAAAAAGTCTTAATAGAATTATCCTTTACTAATGTTATGTTACCTACTTATTTAATAAATTATATTTAATGATGAGGTGTTTCTGTCACATCTCTAAAATATTTAAGTATACAAGCATTATCAGCTATAAGAATTTGTCAAAGTGCGTGAGAAGACTGTGATTATACATAGATTAATATTACATCTTGGCCCACCGGAACAGAATTTGTTAGTGATTGCTGTGGTAGAAACGATAGAAACAACTTTTCTTAGAGGTTGGATACAAATTTTGTTGAATTTCTGGGAAGGAATTTCTTATTCTCTGGAGAATGAAGAGATCTTTTTCTTAGCAAGGTTAAAATAATCTTTGTACTCTTCAGAACATGTATCTCTCTCTTTTACAACAGCCTATCTCATTTTATTGAAAGGCAATAATGTGCACATTGTACAGTTTAAAGTATTAGAAAATAATTTAAACATATTCAGTTCAGATATGAAAACCATAATTTTGACCTTTTAAATATTACTGGTGATTGAAGTATAGCCAAATTCTAAAGTTCAGCTGTGCATCTCAAACACATCCTACCTCCCCTCCACCCCCCCCCCACCACTTCAAGAAGGTAAACCCATCCTATGCAGTGACCATACAACACATATATGTCAGGATTTCCATAAACTTATGGACCAGACAGCTCACAAGAGACGACTTAAAAGCTGTGCTCTTTTCAGTTTTCTCAGGCATGTACTTGTTATGACTGTAGATTCATAGCAGTAACAATTTTGTCACTTATACTGATAAAAAAGCACTTAAGACTGCTGACTAATTATTGGTCATCCATGTTGTCACAGCCAAGATGCATGTAGTGTAAAGACTGATTTTACCAAATTAACCTAAATCTAATTAGATTTCTCTTCTAAGTATTTATACTAAAACACAGATCTTGAAATGATCAGGTGAACTGGACATTTAGAGAGCTTATTTATTTGTTAGCTATAAAAAGATGCCAGGCTGACAGATCATATATAGGTGTTGACGATGACTGACATCTAAAGTTGAGGCCTCTCCAACTGGAGGGGAGATTTCAGGGTATTTCAGGAGCTGAGAAATATATCTTACAAAAAAGAGTCGAAAATATCATCATAAAAAAGGTCAGGAAGTAATGTAATGCACCTTTCCAAGTCATCTAGAGATAAGATTTATGATATGAGAGATTTCATTAATATATGAAAGCTGATCAGCCCCTGATTGGAGGTTGAATGTACATTGCAATGTAGTCTTTTTTTTTTTTTTTTTTTTTTTTAAACAAAAGGGGAATTTTCAACAAAATGGGCTACTGTAGACTGAGGAGCTGTCTCTCGATCTTTGAATACTTTTAACTGAATATACAACACCCAGGTAGCACAGAGAATAAGAACCTCTGTTAACTTTATCACATGTAAGTCCAGTTGATGCTAGAAGTCCATTTTAACTTTAAAATCCACTGCTGTGTAATTAGTATTAGCTATTACACAGCCAGTGCTAGGGAATAGTGCTTTGAAATATTCCTTTCCATATACTTTCTGTGTTATCCAATCTGACAGGTTTTCAAGCCTTAAAAAATATTTTTTCTATTTTAAAATTTTGTTTTAAAGGCTTCTTACAAGCTTTTCATTACATAGTGTTTTACTGCTATTAATAAAAATCAAAACACTTTATATTCAGTTGATAAGATATTTTTATCTGATTAATTTACTTGCCCTCTTCTTTCTATTAGCCACTCATGACACAAAGGAAGAAAGATATTTCACAGATATGGGGACTAAAGGTTCATTAATAATTAATATACTCATTTTCATAATTGCATGAACTATATAGATAAGTACCACATAAGGAAATTGTTCTACCACAATTTGTTCTAGGGCTGTAGAGAAACATGATCATTAAAAGCTAATCTTTCTCTCTGCTTTGTTCTGCATATGCAAATTCTAACTGGAGACCGCTTTGTGCATGTGCATTTATTTTTTTTCTGTTTGTTTTCTTTTAACAGAAATCCCTGAAACCTCTGGCTACTTTGATTATGTGTTTTTGACAAGCAGTTTTTGTTTCTTTCCCCTCCAGGGCCACATTCTGTGCTGTGATATGTCACTATTGGTTGTGTCAATCATGTATCTCCACAACAAGTGCTGTAGGAGAGCGATAGTTAAAATGTCAAATCAATTAAAAACCAGATGTTATTACACTATAACAATAAGCAACACCTAATTGTTGTAGTACTGTAGATATACATTCTAATTAAATTGCATACATAATGGAGATTTATATAAGTGACATATACTCAGAAGCTTTTTTGAGAGGGTCTGTCAATTCATTTTTGGGTCACTTTTATTTGAATTAGAATGTAGAAAAGTTTTCAGTAATGTATGATGGAGGGAAAGGAGAAGAGATTAAACAATATTCCAGGAAAGACAAATACAGGAGGATCCATGAGGTTGTGCTCACATGGAAAACAAAACCATGAACAGTTTCATATTATATTGCTGCAAGAATGTTCCATTATGGTTACAAATTGTATGCTAAAATACATGCCATATATACTCTCCATGAATTATGAGAAATTAGTTTAATTGTCTATCTCTTTTTGGAGCTAACAAATTTAAATACCTACACAGAAAATTCTAATATTGACACTAGAAATGCATATTATATTGATTTGCTATGAAGCACTGCAAGGTAACACTAAACTTTTGAGTGGTCTCTGCAGTATATTTTCTTGTTTTGAGTGAATGGAATGGATACAATGGCTGTTGTAGTACATCACTAAAATTAGTTTCCTGGGATTAGCATAATGCTATTCTATGAATCCTCCTTTCCATTTTACTGCTTCTGTGTGGCTGTTTGTTTATAGAAAATGCTATCAATCACCTGGATTCATTAAAAGTCTGCCTAAACAGCACAGTTCTGTATAATTTTCTTTATCATTATTTTTAAAACTCTGCATGGGAAACTAGAGTCTGCAATTTTTATTCAGTATAAAACTCTCCTTTGAGAGGTAGACTAGATTTACATCAAGGCTGATCAAGCTAAGACATGATCAAGCTACCAAAAAAAGTATGCAAAAACGTCTACACTTTTCATTAAAAAGGATCATTTTGATACAGAAAAGTTGTTTGGTCTGGGATAGCAAAGAAAATATTTTGCAAATGCTATTCCAGAATAATGATATTCAGGCACTGCTTAACAATCCATTTCAACATAAAGGTTTAGAAACACTCTAGAGAAACCTACTTCTGTAGATACAGATTTAAAAACAGCTTTGAAGTTTTTTTTCCAGCAAAGCTAAGTCTACTGGAGGGAAGGCTCACCTTTCTTTCACCTTCCTTTCCTTCCTGTGCCCCTCATCCAAGTGATATTAGAAATGTATTTAACTGAATACAGCTCCTGTCTGCAGCACTATATACATATTTTAGTGGTTTGCACCGAAAGTTACATGGTTGTTGGTATAAAAGAGCCTTTAAATATTCAATAATTTTTCTTTTTAACTTTTATAGGGGGAAAGTGTTGTCATTAAGAATATGGGGAAAATATTCCAATGCCTTTTAAATGTGTGTGAGAAGGTGAAGTTGTGGGTTTACTAGATGAAAAAAAAGTAATTAAATGGGTCCAAAATAATGTCTTGAACATTTCATGGAGTCATAGAATCACTTGGAATAATCTTCTCAAAGCTTTTTTATTTTCATAGTTAGTTGCTGTGTTTCATTGGTATCATAGTTACTTATTTTCCACATACCTTCCACACTTTACTTTTATAGTTTCAACATCTGGATATGGATTTAATCAGGTTTTCCTACATATTACAAGAACAAAGGCACTAAAGATAAACAGCATGCATTTTCTCTGCATTGTGCAAATACTTAATTCCTTTGGTGTACCTAATACCTCAGTAAAAGTTTTACTCCATGGATAAAATTTTTAGAGATTTCCTCCCCCATATACAAATTATTTGAAGCAGCATTTCTAGGAGCAGTGAGAACTAGAAGAGGTTCATTAAACTATGTGAATTGAACTCTGGTGTTCGATAAAAGGATACAAGATGCATGCTGATAAATCTTCTTTTTCTTGAAGAATTAGTGTAAGGAAAACATCTATCAGTAATGTAGTCTGGATAGAGTAGCAAGGTGTCCTCTTCTGCTTTAGTTCACTCAGTATATTTTAGTTTGTTTATTGTGTTTATATGTTTAATAAAATCTTCAGCTTATATGAATTAGTATGTCAATCTTGTAGGATATTGGGGCATTTTGGATCATCTTCATTTAACCTGCAGGTGACATCACTATTACATTTGCAAATGGAACTGTCTAAAGATGAAGTTTACTATGAGGCTGGTGGAATAATGGAACAGGTTTCCCAGGGAGGCCCAGGGAGGGTGGAGGCCTCACTCCTGGAGACATACACAGTCAGGCTTGATGGCACTCTGAGCAACCTGATCTAGTTGGAGATGATGTCTCTGCATATCGCATGGGATTGGACTAGATGACTTCTAGAGGTCCTTTCTAACCCAGTGCATTCTGTGGTTCTGTGAAAACAGAGGTAGCATCTACTGAAAAGATGACATTGCTTGAAATGTGTCAATACCAGATTAAATGGATTAAATACTTCAGAAACTGTGATTTTCGTCAGGATTTCAGCAACTTTCAAGTGATTTTAAGCACATATTGTGAGTCATATACTAGGATATCTTTTGGAGTAGTTTCATTAGAGGGACGTGAAGTTAGATAAATCATGTGATGTTTATTTTTCTTAACTTTTGAGTATGCTGCCCCAGTTGCTTTGCCTTTTTTGTCATTCCTTACTCGCACTGAGCACAAGTCTCATACTGAGGTATGAGTGTCTTCATGTGTGGCATAGGCATAGGAAGAAGAAGTTTCCCATCATGTTGCTTTTATTCTTTGAGTAATACTGAAGGGGAACCTGAAGAAGCATTTGATCAAGGGATTTCATTGCTTCTATTTGTTTTCTGGGTGATCGTGATGCAGGGTTGAGCTCCTTTCCTGACTCAGTTTCCAAAGCTCACAACTATTTCAAGCTTTAATTATACAAATTGGCCTTTGCATCTGAATCTTTTTCCCCTGACTTCATCATCAAAACAACCTATTGGAATTGCAGGAAAACACATACTGGATCTTCAGGCCTGAGGTCACAATTATGGTTATTGTCATGAGACAGTGTCACAACACACTAAGTTGTGCTGAGTGGAACTGTGATCAGAACAGAAGAGTCAGTAACAGTTCTATCAGAATCCTAGCAAAATACATTGTTTCCATCAACCTGTCTTAATATATAGTTTAGGGCAGGATATATGATCAACAGTTTTCGAACATTTCCTGTATTCACTGCAATAATATCTTTACCTTGTACACAAGAATAGCAGATCAACTGGCCTGAGATAATAAAACCTGTTCGAGTTTTCATCAGTAACTCCTGCCACAATTTGTTGAGCTTCTATCAATCAAATGTATATAAATACCAGGGAATTTATGAAAATTTTAAATAGCCTAGTGATATTGTTTCTTTCTGCTGTGATTAATAATACCATCGACATAGGGTCAAACATCTGATCAACATACTATGTCAGATATAACTGAAATTTCTCTGTGTTTGGAAACAGTTTTATTTAACTTTGGATAAGGAGAAAATAAATGCAGGGGAAAAAACGAAAATCAGAAAGAGTATTCTGGAATATCAGTTATCCACTGATTTCCTTTGCTTCATACGCACAGAAAATAGAAATTGTATGAAATATTGCAACCTCTCCCCTCCTCTCCTCTCCCTCTCCTCTCCTCTCCCTCTCCTC
>WBNM01044721.1:66159-181809 GCA_013399055.1 Ramphastos sulfuratus | reverse complement strand
CCTCCTCCCCCCCTCCCCTCCCCTCCCCTCTCCTCCACTCTCCTCTCCTCGAGTCTCCTCTCCTCGAGTCTCCTCTCCTCTCCTCTTTTCCCTTTTCTTCTGTTTGTTTTTAGTTTGGTTTGGTTTGTTTTTCCCCTTTCATTCTTCATACTCATTCCTTCTTTAGCATTTGTGAAAGCACAATTATTGCTGGTAAAGTGAAAGGACTAACTAGTGAATCACAGAATATATCTTGTTGGAATAGACCTCAAAGATTCTATACAGTCCAACCTGCAACCTAGCATTGCAGGGTAAGCCCTAAGCGCAAAGTCCACACACCACTTGAACATGGCAACTTAGCCACTGTCCTGGGCAGAACATTCCGATGTTTGATAACTCTTTTGATGAAGAGCTATTTCCTAATATATAGCCTAAACCTCTCCTGGCACAGCTTGTAACAGATTCCTGTAGTCCTGTTGTTTGTCATCTTGAAGAGATTGGCTCCCTCTTCCCTTCAGGTAGCTGTAGAGATCCATAAGGTCTCTTAGACTCCTCCAGACTGAACAACCCCAGCTCCCTCGGATGGTCCCTGTAGGTCATGCACTTCAGGCCCTTCACAAGCCTTGTTGTCCTTCTCTGGATATGTTTCAGTACCTCAATCTCCTTCCTATAGTGAGAGGCCCAGAAATGAACACAGTACTTGAGCTGTGGCATCATCAGTGCTGAGGACAGGAGGATGATCACCTCCTTGTTCCTGACAGCCACAGAGTTTCTAATATCAGCCATGATGCCATTGACTTTCTTGGCCATCTGGGCACACTGCTGACTCATGTTCAGTCGATTATCAACCAAGAGCCCCAGATCCCTCAACGTGAACATTGAACTCTACTTCCCATTATATTGAATCAAAAGAAAAGTTGAAATAGCTATTCATCTGGGGAAAAAACAATAATCTCTTTCCTTGACTGTATTTTGTTAGCACAATAAACTATAAATAATGGGTGCTTGCAAATCCAGTACAAGTACTGAATGCTAGTGAAGGAGAAAATAATTTAGTATGAAAATACACTGCATTTGTAACTAGAGAAAATATCTCTTCAAAATAAGATCATGTGAAAGATTGTAAAGTGAGATGAGTGCAATTTTCAGTGGTTCACTGTTCTTCAAGACAACTTCATGCACTTAAATCAGGGCACAAGTTTATTTACTCATCTGGGAACCATTTGGCAACAAATATTTTGTAGGTCATCATTTCTTATTTCCTTCTTCCTACCTAGTGAAAGGTTATTACGTTTTTTGATCCATCACAGCAGGTGTCTAGCTTTGCTTGGATCTCATTGCCTTTTCCTCCTGTCAGGGTTAAAAGTTCAGTGAAGAAGGTAGTTACTTTCCTGTAAACATTAATCCTAAATTACCAGACTCTTTGGTGTGAAAACAATGCTTCTTCCCTGTTATATCAAACACAAACAACATGTCATCTGCCACAAGTTGGCACTAGTGACTAGCTTGATTGTTTTCTCTTGCAGGGGTTGTTCTGTAAAAATAGTTGTATATCTTACACAAGTTTTGAAGTTTTCAGCTCCCAGGTAAGGAAGTATGTCTATCTTCCCTAAAATTTGATATGTACAATATTTTTGGTGAGTGACTACCAATTTTTATTGGGATAGGTGGGATTGTTCATCCTGGAGAAGGATGCTACCGGGAGACCTTATTGCAGCTTTTTTCTATATAAAGGAGTCTTATAAAACAGATGGAGGCAGACTTTTTACCAGGGCCTGTAGTGATAGAATGAGAGGCAGCAATGTTAAACTGAAGAGGGTAGGTTTAGATTGACCATAAGGAATATATATACATACATATATAAATATATATATAGATAGATATAGATATCAAGCAGGGTGGTAAGATACTAGAAAAGGGTTACCTAAAGATGTTGTGATTGCCCACCTTTGGAAGTGTTCAAGGTCAGGTGGCAAAGGGCTTTGAGGCTCCTGATCTATTAGAAGATTTCTCTGACCATGGCAGAGGTGATAGGACTAGATTATCTTCAAATGTTCCTTAATTCTATGATTCTGTGATTATGTCACAAGTCTTTCTGCTTGCCACTGCTTTCAGTCATGTCAAGTTCTGCTTAATTTCAAACAGTTTACAGTTTTCTTCAGTGACCTAAAATTTATGCCTTAATAATTTAATTCCTTCTTTTATTAAACACCAGATAGTTATTTTTCTTTCTTGTCATGCCAACCCGTCTTTAACCTGATACCAAGGGATCTGCACATCAAATAGACTGTCTAGTGAGAACTTTACCTGTATCTTGCATGCATTTAAATTACAGTGACTGAAGAACTTCAAGCCTTCGATCTAACTAGGTTTTTGACTTCCAGTCTTTCTTGTTCATTTAAGTCAGGTACCCTCAGGTTTATTTATCCCATGGGTTTGCCCAGCTGAAAGGACCTTGTAGTTTTCCTGAAGGCAATTCCAATTCATATGCCTTACTCTACTTCTTTAAGAAGTGTCTACTTTAAAATACCTGTGACCATCTTGAAATGTTTGAACTGCTCCCTTCATATGTGAAATAACATTTTAAAAATTTGAATGTAATTTACTAAAAGTACGTGTATTTACACAAAAGAAACAAATTATTTCCCCTGAATAATTACCCATTCCTTTCTACATGTTTTGAGAAAAGTAATGTCCGAGAAAGAAATATTTTGGATCAAATCAGGCACTTTTCAAAGTGACATCAGTATAATCTAAGTTATCCATTGAGCAGTTTAAACTGTAAGGGTTTAACCTTCTAAGCTGCAGGTTTTGCTTTACAGAAAGTTATTATACAGTAAGTGCACGAGAGACTACATGATATGATTTCAGAGACTAATCTTGGCAGATCCTTAGCACCGAGAATATGCAGTTTGCTATGCAATACTTTAGTGGAAGAATTGGTTTTCATTTTATTGAAAATATGCATATACATATACTTAAATACAATTTTGAAAATGAACATACAAAAAATGGATTGCTGCACTATTTGAGTCATAAAGTAAGGCAATAAATAAAAAACTGGTTCAGATGACTAACAACAGCTTTGCAAGACATAGCACTCCTAATTTATTTTATTCTGTATATAAATGAAATGTTTTTAAAATTCACCTCTAACCATATGTCATTATATCAGCATAGAGCAGATATACAAATGTGATCCATAGATAGACAGATGAAGTACAGTGCATATTACAGTAATGCAGACATAGCAATAGCAGTTGTATAATCAGGCATTTTACTAAGGGCAATAAAACTGCTCATTCCATTAAATGCTGCACAAGACATACCTTCCACAATATATAATGGTAAGTAAAAATTAATCTTAGAGCAAGGCCTAATTATTATGTATCTAAAATTAATTATCAAATATCTCGATCTTGAGAAAAGGTGGACAATAATTTTTTACTTTGCTGGTTTATGTTCATACTAATTATCAGGTGTGCATGACATTGAAGATTTCTTAAAAAGACATGAAAGCTGAAGATACTCTTTGTTAAAGTAAATGGTAGTAAATTGCGCTTGTGTCTTTAGATGTTTCATATCCACAAGCCAAAAATATTTTTTAATATTGAGAGTTTGTTTTGAGGACTGTCAGTAGTTTTAAATGCTTTTATTAACCCACTATCACCAAGATTATGTTAAAATAATTTTACTCTGGCAAAAATATTTAGCAGCAAATCAGCAATAGAACCGATATGTCTCTATTTGTTATGTAGTCATATTTGATCAGATATCAGCTTAGAAAGTGTATGTTACCATGAGCTCAAATTCAATTAATTCGACAGAGTACACGTATCCACTAAATAATAAGTCATCCAGACTGTCAGATAGTTCAGTTGGCAGTATTCAAAACATTTATAGTTTTTACATACCATGTCAGCATATTACAGTTTGTATAAAGGAAATTGGAAATATTACAGAATCACAGAATTAATCAGGTTGGAAAAGACCTTCAAGATCATCGAGTCCAACCTATCACCTAACCCTTCTGCTTAAGTAAACCACATCACTAAGTGCCTCATCCAGCCTCTTTTAAAACACCTCCAGGGATGGCAACTCCACCACCTCTGAGGGCAGCCCATTCCAATGGCAAACCACTCTTTCTGTGTTATAATTTAAAATAATTTCCTTGCATTACTTGTAGTAGTCTAAATGAAAATAACAAATTTAATTTAAATAAATTCTTCTGCAAATGATTTAGTCCTCGACTACTGAACTGTGTCTCTTGAGCCACATCACTAAAAAAATGGGATGATGGCCCAGATAGTGTTACTGAATTATTTTCAAAATTTCATAATAACCTTGAAGACAATTAGAAATGTCTAACAGGGTTCTATGAATCTTCTGCATTATAGCACAATCTTTTCTCAAAATAGCTTAAGATGATGACAATTACAGTGCCCTGTGTAGCACATTTTCTACCCAACAATTCTCCAAGTAATTTTAGTGGAATAGTAAGCAATCTATGTACTACCTCTTAGACCTTGACTTATAGTATAGAGTCTCTCAAATTATTTTAATGTTCAATCCCAACATATTGATCCATTATATTTAATAGTTTAGAGCTATTCAAATCTCTCTTAATTTCATTTTGATTTTTAATTACAATGAGCTAGTTTCCCCCATATATTATGTAGAGGTTTCTAGTTTCATCATATTCAGAAAAAAATATGTAATTTCAGTTTCATTGTTTAAATAAGCATATATATAGCACTTACACAGTATTTTCTTCTCCAGCTGTCAAAGAAGCCAGACCACTAAAGTTAGAGTATATAAGCAAGAAAATGGGATAAATTACCTGAGAGATGAGGGCATCTGTAGAGGGTTTAGTGTTGTGTTTCCTTTACTTTCTTGAACATGATCAAGATAGTTCTGTGGAAACATAGGTAAACACATTTTTCAAAGACATTAATGGAATTTTTAGATGCAGAGTGTTCCAGAAGAAACAGCAGCTTACGTTAGGTCTTTATTAACCAAAAAAAAAACCAGACAAGCTTTTGTTTCCAAATTGCTTCATTGGCCAATGTAATGTAGTTCCTGGGGAAAAAAGAAAAAAACACACACCACTAAAAACCCCACCAAAGCCAAAATAACAATAACAAACAAACAAAAAACCCAAGTTGTGGTTTTGTTTTTGTTTTTGTTTTTTTTTTATGAGAACATTAAGCCAACTCTCCTGTGTTAGTTAGTCAACAGCTATCAAAGGCCATGAAGCTATTCTTGTGAATGTTACAGGACCCCTATCTTTGTGTTGCTGCCTCTAGATTAGAGAAACTTCATTCCTTGTGATCAGAATCATAGAATCAACCAGGTTGGAAGAGAGCTCCAAGATCATCCAGTCCAACCTATCACCCAGTCCTAGCCAATCAACCAGACCTCAGCACTAAGTGCCCCATCCAGTCTCTTCTTGAACGCCTCCAGAGACAGCGTCTCCACCACCTCCCTGGGCAGCCCATTCCAATGTCAATCACTCTCTCTGTGAAGAATTTCCTCCTAATATCCAGCCTGTATCTCCCCTGGCACAACTGGAGACTGTGTCCCCTCATTCTGTTGCTGGTTGCCTGGGAGAAGAGGCTGATCCCCACCTGGCTACAACCTCCTTTCAGGTAGTTGTAGATAGCAATGAGGTCTGCCCTGAGCCTTCTCTTCTACAGGCTAAACAACCCCAGCTCCCTCAGCCTCTCCTCACAGGGCTGTGCTCCAGGCCCCTCACCAGCTTCATCACCCTTTTCTGGACATGTTCCAGTACCTCAACATCTCTCTTGAATTGAGAGGCCCAGAGCTGGACACAGTACTCAAGATGTGGCCTGCCCAGTGCTGAGTACAGGGGAAGAATAACCTCCCTTGTCCTACTGGCTACACTGTTACTGACACAGGCCAGGATTCCATTGGTTCTCCTGGCCACCTGGGCACACTGCTGGCTCATGTTCAGTCTACCAGCACCCCCAGGTCCCTTTCTGCCTGGTTGCTCTCCAGCCACTCTGTCCCTAGCCTGTAGCACTGCTTGGGGTTTTTCTGGCCAAAGTGCAGAACCCTGCACTTAGACTTGATAAGTCTCATCCCATTGGCCTCTGCCCACCCATCCAACATGTCAAGGTCCCAACCTGTCAAGGTCCCTCTGCAGGGCCCTCCTACCTTCCAACAGATAGACACATGCTCCTAACTTGGTGTCATCTGTAAACTTACTGATGATGGACTCAATTCCCTGGTCCAGATCATCAATAAAGATATTGAACAAGACCAGGCCCAGCACTGATCCTTGGGGTACAAAACTAGTGACAACCGCCAACTGGATGTGGCACCATTCACCACCACTCTTTGGGTCCAGCCCTTCAGGCAGTTCTTGACCCATTTCAGAGTGAATCTGTCCAAGCCACGAGCTGCCAGTTTTGCCAGGAGCTTGTTGTGGCAGATGGTGTCAAAGTCTTTGCTGAAGTCCAGGTAGACTACATCCACAGCCTTCCTCACATTCACCAGGCAGGTAACCTGATCATAAAAGGAGATCAAGTTGGTCAGGCAGGACCTGCCCTTTCTAAACCCATGCTGGCTGGGCCTGATCCCTTGGCCATCCTGTAGGTGCTGTATGATTGCACTCAAGATGACCTGTTCCATAACCTTGCCTGGCACTGAGGTCAGGCCGACAGGTCTCTAATTTCCCGATTCCTCCTTCGGGCCCTTTTTGTGGATGGGTGTCACATTGGGTGGCTTCCAGTCATTAGGGACCTCTCCAGTGAGCCAGGGCTGTTGATAAACAGATGGAGAGAGGCTTGGCCAGCTCATCTGCCAGCTCTCTCAGCACCCTAGGATGGATCCTATGTGCTCCCATGGACTTGTGAGGATCCAAGTGGCTCAGCAGGTCCCTTACTGCTTCCTCCTGGATTACAGGGGGACTGGTCCCTGGCTCCATCTACCAGTTCAATGAATGATACAAAAGAAAGAAAGATGTTTGAACACATCTGAAGAGCACTCAACAATCAAGCTTTAGTCATCTGAAATGGCTGACAGAGCTGAACTTCAGCCAAGACATGGCTGAACTTCTTCCAGATTAGGATGAAGCAAAGCAGATGGCAAGGTAAGAAGAGTGTACAGAGCACTCGAGGAGGAAGGAGTAGAATCAAGGGTTAAGATTAGGATGGAATTTTTTTTCTTATACTATTAAAGTAATTCTGAGGTGTTGAAGTGTGATCAGAAAAGGATGTAAAGGTGAAGAACATTTGAAGTTTACTGATTAGATGGAAGAAATTACACAATCAAAGCAACAATAGAAAACTTATAGCACCATAAGATTTAATGTTACTGAAAACTCAATAAAATGAGTCCAACAGTTTTCAAGGACAAATAGGCAGTATTCCAGGCATATGTAAAAGACCAACTTCTTTTATCCAGAGACAAATTCTGAAGGTGAGTCAATGTCTTTCTGTTGTTTATGAGGTTCTGGAGAAAGTTCCAGAGTAAATTAAAGAACAGATTTTTTTTTCCCCCCTTTCATTTTTTCCTTAAAACATATGAATTGAAAAGTCTTAAATCTCTGTCTGTTCTAGACATTGCTTTGAAATATAAACAATTTCTGCTGCAGAAATATTTTAAAATGTAACTTGGATAAAATAGAACTAGGTGGTATGTATCACAGTTCTTCCAAGGTCACATTAATAGTGAAGAGATTTGGGGAAATTACATAACTCACTATGCAGAAACCCAAGACAGGAATGTTAGAAATCAAACAGTGACACCTGAGAAGGCCATGAAAATAGGAACAATGTCTCATTTCTGGTTTGTGTTTTGGTTTTGGTTTTATTTGGGGTTTTTTGGTGGTTTTTGGTTGTTTGGTTGTGTTTTTTGCTTGTTTTTGTTTTTGTTTGTTTGTGTGATGGGGTTTTATTTGTTTGTTTGTTTTTCCCAAACAAAATGTTTGGCTGTCAACAGAAAGGCTAATGTTATGGGAGAATCAAGCCTTTTAGAGTTCCTAACAAAAGCTTAATAATGCAGTTGAAGTGAAAAATATATCTAATATATGGTAACTTGAATCTCTGCCTAAAAAATAAAATTTTTGAAGTTTTCAGATATTTTTCATTTGGACCACACTATCTGCAAATCCATTTGACAGATTATAGCTTAAGGACAAAAGTAAGCAGGTAAGAAATAATGAACAATCCTTTCCTTCTGTCAGTGCCCATGTTTGCTCTTATAGAAAACACTAAATCTCAAACATCTTTGTAATGAAGTCAGTCTTTTTTTTTTTTTTTTCCCCTTATTCCTCAACTACTTCCACCATTCTTCTCTCTTAAGTTGAAAAGCTTACTGGTCTATACTCCAATAGGTATCCTTTTTGAGATAGTACTTTGAAACAAGATAAGGATGATTCATTGGCCTCTTTTAAATGCCTAAGGGGTGATGATTTGGCTCTGTAAATACTGATCAGTATCCACAGACTATGAAAAAGCCTAGAGTGATTAGCTCAAACACACATGCCTAGTCAGATGACTAGAAACCAGGGAGGATTAATCCTATCCTTATTTTCTGGTAGCTGCCAGAAGTCTTAAAATCTATATTGCTCAGTGAATAATTTCAGATAGGGAATGCATTCAATTAACTTCATCTACCTCTCATTTCTAATAATAAGCACTGTTTTATGTTCTTTTTTTTTTTTTTTTTTTAAGAGACGTAATTTATAAATTATTCCTTAGCCTCTGTATATGGACAATGTATAAAGCTGAGATGTATGGGTTAATTTTACTTGGACATTAAGGTTAAAGGCTTACTAATTTCCTCTCAAATTTCAGGTGTTTTTTTGCCATTCATTTTTTTATATATAAAGTAATTCTGCAGAATACCCTTTGAAGGATAGCTCAGCTGAAACATAGAGTCTTTAACTGTTTATGAACACATAGGGTATTCTGTCATTTGCACTAGGAAGGAGGAAGGGAGTTTTGGGTCGGAAGGCACCTCCAAAGGTCATTTAGTCCAAACTACCTGCAGTGAGCAGGGACATCCTCCATTAGGTTGCCTAGAGCTCAATCGAGCCTGACCTTTAATATCTTCAAGGATGGGGCCTCAACTACCTCCCTGGGTGACCTCTTCCAGTGTTCAACTGCTCTCATTGTAAAGAACTTTCTCCTAATGTCTAAATTAAATGTATCCTCTAATTTCAAACCATTGCCTCTTGTCCTATCACTACAGGCCTTTATAAACTATCCCTTTCCAGCCTTCCTGTAGGCCCCCTTTGGACACTAGAAGGCTGCTATTGGGTCTTCCCACAGTCTTCTTTTCTCCAGGCTGAACAACCCCAGCTGCCTCAGCCTGTCCTCGTAGGAGAGGTGTTCCGGCCCCAGCAATCATTTTTGTGCCAGTCCTCTGGACCCACTCTACAAGGTCCACATTCTTCCATTTACTGATTATTCAATAATTTGATTTTCGTCATTACCAAGCACTGGTGCCCAAGGTAGCCAGTGTAAGTTTTCTTTCATTTTTTTTTTCCTTTCTTTTTTGTCTTTGTCTCAGAAGGGTTATGCTAGTACACCGTCTCAATATATATACACATATATCTGTGTATATGTATGTATTCTGTTTGTGTGACAAGGTTTCAGTAGTGGGAGGGCTACAGGAATGGCTTCTATGAGAAGCTACCCTGTGTCTTGTAAAGCTAATGCCAGCTGGCTCCAAGAGGGACCCACCACTGGCTAAGGCTGGGACCATCAGTGATGGTAGTAGTGCCTCTATGGTGATATATTTAAGAAGATGAAAAAAAACCCATGTGCAACAGGAAAGTTTTCCCTCCAAAAAAAAAAAAAAAAAAAGGAGTGAGATTATGTGGGGGAAATAACTCTACAGACATTGAAGAAGGAGACTGTCCTGCAGTCCATGGTGAAGACCATAATACAGCAGGCTGTCCCCCTGCAACCCAAGGATGTTCATGGTGGAGCAGATACCATTAAAAGCCCATGATGCACCCTGTGCTGGAGCAGATGAATGTCCTAAGGAGGCTGTGATCCAATGGGATGATAGCATTGGAGCTGGATCCTTGCTAGTGAACCTGTGGAGAGAGAGAAGCCCATGCTGAAGTAGGTTTTCTGGCAGGACCTGTGACCCAGTGCTCCCACTCTGGACCAATTTGTTTCTGAAAGAATTCACTCCATGGAAGGGGCCTACTCGGAACAGTTCAGAAGCCCATGAGAAGGATTCACCATGCAGAAATTAGTGGAGGACTATCTTTCTTAGGTAGGACCACATAAGGGAGGATGGGAAGAGCATGAGGAGTCTTCACTATGAGGAGGAAGGAGAAGCAGAGATAACTTGTGATTAACCGATGACAACACCCATTCCCCACCTGTGATGGTTTGGGAGTTCCCCGCCCCCCCCACACTTTGTAAAATGACCCAGACTAGACTCAGCCGGCTGGAAGTTAAGGAATGAAGCTATATTTACAGCTTAGCACAATATACAAGCAGATATATACACAATATACAGGAATATTTATGGAAATACACAAGTTAAAGGTAATACAGAAACACAACACCCCTCCCAGAAATCAGAGTCCCCAGGAGGGGCTCCCAACCACCCTTCCACCTTCTTCCCCCACCTCTACCTTACCCCAGGGTTTGCCTTACACACAAGATGAGTTTGGAGGATCAGCCAGGAGGATTAGAAGAAAAGCGGTTAGTTAGGTTAGCAGAGAGGCCAGCAGACAAAACTCGCAGCTAGAGAGACAGAGACTCTCTGTGTGTTATCTGTTTGTGTTCTTGTTCCTATACATCTCAGCAAGCCTGTGAGTGAAGTAGACACCATCATTGTTTTCTTTTCTCGGCCTATAATCTTTTTTTTTTTTTCATTTAAATATTCCAATTAGCCTCAAACCAGCACACAACCCCTCTGTGTTGATGGGTCAGAGAGAGAAAATCAGGTGTAAAATTAAGCCTAGAAAGAAGGGAAGGTTGGGGGAAAAGTATTTTAAAAATTGGTTTTATTTCTCAATACTCTAATTCGGTAATAAATTGAATAAATTTCGCTAAGTTTAGCCTGTTTTGCCCATGATGGCAACTAGTGAATGATCTCTTCCTGTCTTTATTTCAATCCATGAGCCTTTCATTATGTTTTCTTACCCTTGTCCAGCTGAGGAGGAGGAGTGATGGAGTGTCTTTGATGGGTACCTCACACCAAGCTAGAGCCAACCCTCCACAGTGGATTTTTCAAATGTATACANTCTACAGACATTGAAGAAGGAGACTGTCCTGCAGTCCATGGTGAAGACCATAATACAGCAGACTGTCCCCCTGCAACCCAAGGATGTTCATGGTGGAGCAGATACCATTAAAAGCCCATGATGCACCCTGTGCTGGAGCAGATGAATGTCCTAAGGAGGCTGTGATCCAATGGGATGATAGCATTGGAGCTGGATCCTTGCTAGTGAACCTGTGGAGAGAGAGAAGCCCATGCTGAAGTAGGTTTTCTGGCAGGACCTGTGACCCAGTGCTCCCACTCTGGACCAATTTGTTTCTGAAAGAATTCACTCCATGGAAGGGGCCTACTCGGAACAGTTCAGAAGCCCATGAGAAGGATTCACCATGCAGAAATTAGTGGAGGACTATCTTTCTTAGGTAGGACCACATAAGGGAGGATGGGAAGAGCATGAGGAGTCTTCACTATGAGGAGGAAGGAGAAGCAGAGATAACTTGTGATTAACCGATGACAACACCCATTCCCCACCTGTGATGGTTTGGGAGTTCCCCGCCCCCCCCACACTTTGTAAAATGACCCAGACTAGACTCAGCCGGCTGGAAGTTAAGGAATGAAGCTATATTTACAGCTTAGCACAATATACAAGCAGATATATACACAATATACAGGAATATTTATGGAAATACACAAGTTAAAGGTAATACAGAAACACAACACCCCTCCCAGAAATCAGAGTCCCCAGGAGGGGCTCCCAACCACCCTTCCACCTTCTTCCCCCACCTCTACCTTACCCCAGGGTTTGCCTTACACACAAGATGAGTTTGGAGGATCAGCCAGGAGGATTAGAAGAAAAGCGGTTAGTTAGGTTAGCAGAGAGGCCAGCAGACAAAACTCGCAGCTAGAGAGACAGAGACTCTCTGTGTGTTATCTGTTTGTGTTCTTGTTCCTATACATCTCAGCAAGCCTGTGAGTGAAGTAGACACCATCATTGTTTTCTTTTCTCGGCCTATAATCTTTTTTTTTTTTTCATTTAAATATTCCAATTAGCCTCAAACCAGCACACAACCCCTCTGTGTTGATGGGTCAGAGAGAGAAAATCAGGTGTAAAATTAAGCCTAGAAAGAAGGGAAGGTTGGGGGAAAAGTATTTTAAAAATTGGTTTTATTTCTCAATACTCTAATTCGGTAATAAATTGAATAAATTTCGCTAAGTTTAGCCTGTTTTGCCCATGATGGCAACTAGTGAATGATCTCTTCCTGTCTTTATTTCAATCCATGAGCCTTTCATTATGTTTTCTTACCCTTGTCCAGCTGAGGAGGAGGAGTGATGGAGTGTCTTTGATGGGTACCTCACACCAAGCTAGAGCCAACCCTCCACAGTGGATTTTTCAAATGTATACATATATATGTTCTCTTCCCCAGTTCTTGTTTTCTTATGCTTCTATGTGTTCTATTCACTTTTTTCCTGCCTATTGAAATATTAGAGAAACTCCTCCTAATAATTATGCAGTTGGTTGAGTTCATTTTCACAAAGCAGAGGTCTTTCAGACTAGTTGAGAATTTGTCCACTTGCCATGTAATTTAATAGAACAATTCTTATTGATGTCCATTTTACATCTTGCCCCAGATATTTTCTTGTACATAATTTTTAGTAGATAAATAATTTTCACTGTAGTAATAAAATATATTTAGGAATATGTCTCAGTTTAGGGCCATGAGCAACCTGGGACTGGAGGACAGAAATGCCACTTACTCCTTTTGGGGAGTAAGAATGCAGACACTGCACACTGAGTGGAAGTGTAAAGTGTGGTTCTATTTACATATGCATATATGCAAGTGGCAATCAGGTAGAATGAATACACCCACAAGGTAGGCCAAGTCTACCAGACGAAAACCTTCTAGAATCCTCCACCCCTTTCACCCTCATCAGGCCTGAGAGTATGCCAGAACTGCGCTCCCGAGCTCAGGCCTACAAGGGCTTGGTCAGGCCACATGACACAGCTCAAAATTCCCTGCCTGCTTGGGAGCAATCTCCCGCACAAACCATGAGATAAGTAGGGATGCACATTTATCCTGGAGAAAAGAAGTGAAAAGAGCAGAAAAGAGAAGAAATATCAGCCAGGCTATGCCTTACAAGCTATGATACTGGAAAGCAGAATAGAATAGCAATGTTACAATATCCTGGGATGACCAGGTCTGTCCCCTGGGATGGGACTTCATCTCTGTAATTTTCTTAAGGGAACCTGGTACCCCTCAAATTACCACAGAATATTATTACAGAAATGAACTAATGCCATACAATTTAAAGTAATAGGTCAAATAGGTGGCGTTGTTTAGCTTGGCAAAATATAAATGAATCCCAAAATCAAATTAGAAATTGGAAATATTTAATGCTGGAATAGGTCGCCCAGGGAGGTTGTGGCTGCTCCCTCCCTGGAGGTGTTCAAGGCCAGGTTGGATGAGGCCTTGAGTGACCTGTACTAGTGGGAGGTGACCCTGCCTATGGCAGGGGGTTGGAACTGGATGATCCTTGAGATCCCTTCCAACCTTACCACTCTATGCTCACATATAACTCTTTACATTATATTTTGTTGCCTGCAATGCTTTTTGAAGGAAAACACACATTTTACTGTCCAAAATTCTTTGTACAGAATTTATCTCAAGAGTCTATTTGATTGATTTTATTTGCTAATGAAACATTACTACTGAACTCCTGTAAATTTTAAGTGACTTATGTGGTTATTGTTGTCAACATCAACTTTATTCCTGAGGACTGATGCTGTGATATTGTGTTTCCTGTTTCCTCTGGTGTTTTGATAAATGTTACGGCAGTACTGCAGAAAGAAAAGTGCAATTATTGCTCGTGAAGAAAATGTGACTATGTAGACATTCAGTGTATTTATACTGCACTGCAAATCAGCTGTATTTCTGGCTCAAAGGTCAGCTCAGTGACATATCTGTACAGAACTCCTTGAAAGCCTCTGCAACTGTACTTTGTTTTGTTTCAGGCTTTTACCACTTGAAACACTTGAAGACTAGTCAGTTTGATTTTTTTAAATTTACCTATTATTATTTATATTATTACTGATGCCTTCCAGAGATAGAGGCAACTTTACTTGAAGTACTTAATGAACACTTCAACTCTAAAAGTGAGAATAAGAAAAAATGTAGGGCTTGAAAGAACATGAGAAACCACTCACTGTTCGGTCTAATTGAAATGGGATCAGGTGCACTGATGTTGTCTCTGACAGGAATATGTCTAACTTGTTCTGAAAAATCTCCTGTGAACAGATTTTCTATGGTGTCCCTAAGAACATTGTTCCAGTGCTTTTCAGTACCTGTCTGGCAGTAAAATTATATTAGAAAAAAATGTTGTAACTGGAAAGCATTTAGAATATTAAAGTTCTTTAAAGGGGCAAAGTATCTTTGCCCAGTAGATACCTAATAGTTAGTTTACCATAAAGTGAAAAGCAAAAAAATCCCCAAACCCTACTACCCCTACTGAAATGAAATACGAAAAGAAGTGTACAACAAAATGTAACTCTGCAGGAGACAACTTGGCAGGAAGACAAGATAAATATATGCAATTGTACTTTATTTGACCAGGAATAGTGAAGTCAAGTTCTTAGAACTAATTTTTCATCTGAAATATCATCCTTACAACTGCAGAGTGCCCCTTAAAAGCAGAGGCACTGATTCAGTGTTGAACCAGAGGGGAAAATATTGCCTACTAAATCACTGCTACTATTTCTTGTACCATCTAGTTTTCTCTTGGAAGCTTTCCACTTGAGCTGACCTCAACCTTTCTAAGCAACTTAGAACTGTCAGGATCACAGTAAAAGCCAATGTAAATAGAGGTTTTGTGAATATAACTTCATAGAAACTGCAATTAACTATTGGTTAACAATTACCAATATTTTATTTGGTTAACAATGAAAATGTTTGGAGATGATTGTATTATGTCATTCACTTACTGCTGGGACTATGAAGTAAAAACTCAAAATCCAAGTAGAATAACTTTCCTTCTTACAGCTTTTTTAGACAGGAATTATGCACATACCTGGAGACAATGACAAATGATGTACTAGCTGGCCCAGAGATTTTGGAACATGTCCAGAAAAATTGTGATAGTGTCTGAAATAAGCAAGGCTGAAATTTTGTTAACTATATTTAAGGAGCTCATCCAAACTATCTAAGTTATAGGTTCTTTGGGAAATGTTAAATGTTTGGGAAAATGGCCTGAATTTGAAGATATAAAGTAGGTCTCCCCATTGCTTCCATGCCTCTTGTATTTAGGACTGTAAGTGCTCCAGGATTCAACAAAGGGTGTTGAAGACCGTATTACTGAGAATTTCCTGAAAAGTGGGAGCTTGGGTTGGTGTCAAATCCTATCAAGTTCAAGAGTTTTATCTGAGCTAGAATTTAGGTCAGCTATTTCCTCATGTCTCATTTGTTCTTCTCATTGTTGTCATTTCTTAACCTTACCTTGGTGTTTTGTCTCCAGTTAAGTTCTACTTAAGCTTCCAGTTTTCTGGAAAAAAATGTGCGTGTTGACTCCTGTGTTAAAGAAGTTGCCTGCTGTTTAGAGAACACTGGGAATTTAACAGTAGTGTCATACTGATTCAGCAGATTTGACTTAGTAAATGTTTGAAGTCTGTAACTTTGCCACTTGTTGCAGATTATAAGAGTGTATTTGCGACTCTTTGAATGATTGTTCAGATGCAATATATTTAGGAACTGCAAAGCCAGAATTTGGAACTGCTTTCAGATGCCACTCTAGTTGAATTAAAGAGAGTGGAAAGAGTCCACAATTACTCTGTGGAAACTGGATGACCCAGGGTCCCTGTGTATAATTTCATTCCCATGAAGAATTTGTTTTCTTTTCCAGATTTTTACTAGTGCTTGAATGATACAATAATCACCAATTTTAGCAAATTTTTCTACTTATTCATGTGGTTAGTAGAATATGAAAATCATCCATAAAAACTTGAGTATAATTAAAGTTGTTTATGAGACTTAGAAATGTATTCATTTTGCTGAGCTATTAATGGCAGTTTAACAACTAAAATATTTAATCAAAATTTAAAAATACATTATAGGAGACAATACTATTTACATGTTATTGCCATTAAACATTTTCCTAACTTCGGAATATTGAAAGTATTTGGAAGTATCAATGCTCAGGGAGGATATATATATTTACTGGAAAATTCGTGCTACAGAGTATGCTTTGAAAGGACATAAATATCCAAAACATTCTTCACTTTCCTTGACATTGCACAGTTCATATGTCTTTTCAATAGACACAAAAGCATAAATAAAACATTGTAAATTTGAATGCACTTTGGCTTGAAACATTGTTATATTTAAACACAAATTTGACATCCCCTGTCACTATGAAACTGATCTACTGATGTAATAGTAAAGTACGGACAAAATTTACTGTAGGGTGTTAAAGGAGATTAAAATTCCTTTTTGAATCAACACAAAAGACAGTTTTCAGTTTCATAATATTTGGATAAGGATACCAGTGTCTGACTACTGTTATGTAGTGCAAAGGCTGCAGAGGCCACAAAGTCTGAAACATACACAAGAAAATGTGATTTTCTTGCTTAAAGATTAGTGCCCACACTGAAGATGTTTGCTTTAGATCTCAAACAGCAAATCTCTGCTCTTATTTACTTTTTTTAGCAGAGTAGGCTTCAGTTTTGCCTTTCTTTACAAGTTTTCTGCTGTTATCCCTTCATATGTGGAAGTCTACTGGTTGAGATGCTTCAGGCTCCAAACCTCTGTGGCCATAGATACCTTCACAGCTAACCACAAATCTTCCCAGCAGTTTCCATTTCTGAGTGCTCCATTTTATAATTTGCCTTATGGAATAAGACAGAATCTGCTCTCCCAGGACTGCTGACCTAGTGCACTTTGGTTAGCAAGAGTAGAGGAACCCAGTGTTATGAAAATGTGCTATGTTGCCTGTATGCCACAGCTTTTCCAATGCAAATAGTTTCCTCTGAAGAATAATGGCACACTTTATGTATTTCTCTATTTATGTGTTTATTTATTTTTATATATATTTGTCTGCTTGTTTGTTTATTCGAGAGGTGAAACAGAGTTCATATGATGGAAGTAAAGTTTACAATATGACCATATATTTTTCTAACATTTTTCTTAGATTTACATATTTTTCTTACTGATATAATTATTCTGTTTATCAACGTTGAGTACATTAAGAATGAAATATGCTTACCAAAGTGTGACAACATGGCTATGATGTTTATGCTTCCCCCTTTTACACATATAGCAGCTGTATAGTGAAAAAGTTTTCACAAGATGAGTCTAATGAAGGATGCTATTTCTCCACTACTTCTCATCTTACATGACTATCAATATGGTTTTGACAGATTTTAAATTAATGAATACTGTTTCATATTTATTGTGCATTGATAGTAGACTTGATATTGGAAAAGACTCGACAAAACGATTTTTTTCTCTGTACATCTTGCTAGAAATGAAGATAATTTCAAAGAAATGAGAAAAGATGCAATTTTCCTTAGATATACCAACACTTACATCAATAACAATATTGCTTTTGTCGTTGGACTGTCATAGTCAGTCCTCAAAAAAAATAAATTATTCAGTTCATAGTATTCTTTCTTGTTGAGGTCTTGCAATTTCAGTTTCCATTTTTATCCTGTCAATTTAGATCTATTTTGTTGAAAACCAAATCATAATCTGTTTCATACTGTTTAACTTCTTTTTTTACCTATACTAGCCATATTTTAAGGAATTTCTACTCCAATTTCTTTTGATAATTTTATCTGGACTTCAAATTTTGGAGGACTTGGATTATTCCCTCTGAGAATCAACAATTATTCATTGCTATGTAAATTCAAGTGCATGCGGTTTGTGCCTTCTATATTCCTTTGAAGATGAAATATCTTACAAAGCCTGGAGGAAAGCAGTCCAGCTCAATGAGATTTCAGAGTTCTTTTTATTTTGTTTCCTTCATTAAGGCAGCAAAAGTGAATTTTAAAGTCTATAGAGTCCATTCTTCTGTTTCAGAGTATTGAAAGCTGTATTCATGTAGTATAAGCTATTTGTCTTTACTTTTTTTGTGATATTATTTAAAAATTAGGTGCTTGTTCCTTGAACTGTCATCTATGTTGCTGAGGTAATGCATAAAAAAGTACTTTCATGATCAAAGTAGAAAGCTTATAGAAAGAACAATGTAGGAGCATATCTCTTTCTATCTTACTAGGGAAAGTAGATGTCTCTACAAGAACTTTTCAGTGAGGTTAACGTTGAGCAGGAAGCTGAAAATGCTGTCAGGATATAAGAGACTGTATCTGTCAGCTCAGTACAGACTGAGAGATGGAAGACACTATTGCATCCCTTTCAGCCACAAGGTCCATGTAGACAATACGTCTTCTTATTTGTCTGAAGTAATTTGTAAATAACACATTTCTCTATGGAAGAAAGACATTTGTGATATCTTGAAACCTCTTGTCACACACAGCAAAATAAAACACACAATCAACTTAGAGTCATCAAATGATTAGAAGAGACACCTTTTACTAGACCAGGTTGCTCAAGGCCCCATCCAACCTGACCTGGAAAACTGCCAGAGCTGGAGCTTCCATAACTTCTCTGGGCAATCTGTTCCAGTGCCTCACCATTCTCATAGTGAAGAATTTATTCCTAATATCTATTTTAAATCTAGTTTCTTTCCGTTTCAAGCCATTGCCCCTTGTCCTGCCACTACAGGCCTTTTTACAAAGTACCTCTTCAGCTATCCTGTAGACACCTTTCAAATACTGGAAGACTCCTGTAAAGTCTTCCTGGAGCCTTCTCATTTCCAAGCTGAACAACCTCAACTCTGTCAACCCGTCTGCCTTAGAGAGGTGCTCCAGCCTTTGTAGTCCTCCTCTGGACCCACTCTAGGAATTTCATGTCCTTCGTGTGTTGGATGCTACAAGATGATTCTCTGAACAGTCCAAAAGATGTGTGTTCTTCTACCTGTCTCTTGCTGGTGTGATCACTTTTTTTCCTCCATCTCTCTTCTGAAAGTACCACAGTACACTTAGCTGTTTCCTGTTAGCAAAAATGCAATACGTTCTGGTATCTCTGCGCACACCATTTTTTTTCCCCTGTTACTTTATACCTTTCTTTTCCCATAAGCACTTGTACTTTCATTAATCTTCACTAGGCTCTCCCCTTATTTACTCTGATCCATCCATGCCATGTTCTTCTTTCCATAAAAGCAAGAGGATGAGTCCTCCATTAAAAGGAAGTAGCACATTTCTCAGCAAGTATTATAAGATTGTATATAGAGTCATCTTGTTATAACTTGAATTTGTATTGACAGCTGTGATCCATCTAGGTCAAGCCATCACTTACAATTGGAATGTCTTTGGTAATCGGTTTCTGATTTAGGATCATCTCCACTTGAAAAATAGGAATATTTCATCACTGATCGTCCCTTCTCTTTATTAGATCATATCATATATCTGAGGAATGTTTTGATTAAATCATAGAATGCATCAGGTTGGAAGGGACACTAGAAGGTTGTCTTGTCCAATCCCTCTGCAGGGAACAGGGACATCTTTAACTTGGCCAGGTGGGCGTTGGTCTCTTCTCCCAGGCAACCAGTAACAGAACAAGGGGACACAATCTCAAGTTGTGCCGAGGGAGGCATAGGCTGGATATTAGGAGGAAGTTCTAGGAAGTTCTTCACAGAGAGAGTGATTGGCATTGGAATGGGCTGCCCAGGGAGGTGGTGGAGATGCTGTCTCTGGAGGTGTTCAAGAAGAAACTGGATGAGACACTTAGTGCCATGGTCTAGTTGACTGGATAGGGCTGGGTGATAGGTTGGACTGGATGATCTTGGAGGTCTCTTCCAACCTGGTTGATTCTATGATTCTATATCAGGTTGGTTTGGGCCTCATCAAGTCTCCAGCCTTTACCACCTCTCTGGGCAACCTGTTTCTGTGTTTCACTAGTCTCATTGCAAAAAACTTCTTCCTAATGTCCAATATAAATCTACCCTGCCCTAGTTTAAAATTGTTGCCCTTTGTCCTTTTGTTAGATGCCCCTGTAAACAACCCCTTCCCAGCTTTCTTGTAAGTCCCCGTCAGATGTTTAAATGCTGCTACAAGGTCCCCCTGGGGCCTTTCCAGGCTGTATAGCCCAAGGTCTCTCAGCTTCAGTCCATGGTTCATTTTTGTGTTCTCCTCTGGACCTGCTCCATCAGGTACAGGTTCTTCCTGTGTTCAGGACTCCAGAAGAGGTCTCATCAGAGCAGAGTAAGGGGGCAGAATCCCCTTCCTTGACCTGATATCCAAGCTTTTTTTCAATGCAGCCCAGGATATGATTTGCCTTCTGGGTTGCAAGTGCATATTACTGGCTCATATCCAGCTTTCTGTCCACTAACAACCCCAAGTCCCTTTCTTTAAGGTTACTCTTTGTCACATCATCCCCCAGACTGTACTGATAATGAAGATTCTCCCAATCCAGGTGCAGAACCTTGCATTTGGCCTTGTTGAATCTCATGATGTTCACCTAACCCACCTCTCCTGCTTGTCTGGATGGCATCCCTTCCCCCAGTGATGTCAACTGCATAAGTCATCTTGGTATCATCAGCAAATTTGCTGATGATACTCAGTCTCACTGTCTGTATCATAGATGAAGGTACTAAACAGTATTTGTCCCAATACATAGCCCATAGATTTTACTACATTCTCACCTTTTCAAGTCCTCCAAGTGCATATGGTTGGAAGCGTAGTGTGTCTGTTAATAATATCCTGACCATACATGTCACTTTTCATCACAGAATTTATCAGAGCTATAAATTTAGACTCTACCTTTCATTGTCATGGACAGTAGTGTCAGTTTTAAGAAAGTTTCAGTACTGTAGTTTGTGTTCTGCATATGACTCTAACATATAAGAGAACTGAGAATTTTAGGATGCAATTCATCTGAATAAAATATGAATGTGTAATCTAGTGTGAAATCAACTGCTCTCCAAAAGTTGATCTCTCTATTGATTATAAAAAGAACTGAAGGTGACTAATTCAGATGTAGATATTTGTCTTGTAAACATCCACATTCAGCCAAATGAATTCACAGTAGTGGAAACTGTCTACATTTAAGAAAGTGCTTTAGTTTTTGTACTGTCAAATACCATTTGACTCCAGCAGGCATGTGAAAGTAGAGTGGAAAGTAGACATTTCCACACTAGAGTGCTATGGTTTTAGGATTATTTCTTCACTAAAATAATTCACAAAATTTAGCAGAAATTCCTTGGGAACCTCATGCTCATCTTTACTGTAAATAGTTGTTAATTGGAAGTGAGATCCATGTAAATCCAAGTGTGATAAGTGGGAAGAAAAAGAAAGAGGAAAGGATCAAGATTAAGTCAGAGGTTCAAAAACCATGAGGCACTCAAAGCACCATGCTCTAGGAGTTCAAATGCCATTGAAAGACATTTAAAGGACAACGCTACAATCAGCGACAGTCACCACAGGTTCACAAAGGGAAAGTCCTTTCTAACTAATTCTATGATCTGCACTAATTCTACACTATCTGCCTAGTGGATGACTGAACAGGAAGATGATGCATGTGGATTTTTTTGGGGTTTTGCAAAGCTTTTGGTATTGTTCCTCACAGTAGTATTCTGGACACATCCAACTGTGACATGAGCAAGTAGGTGGTGTTCTGGGTGAAGAACTGCATGAACAGCAGGGCTCAGAGAGTTTTAGTGAATGGGGTTACATCTGATTGAACATCAACAAAATGTCCTCTTAGAAAGGTAAGTGGATAGGGAAGTGCTGATCTCTTTTCCCTGGGATCCAGTGACAGCACACATGTTAATGACTTGAAGCTGCACGTAGACATTAGGAAGCACTTCTTTACTAAGAGGGTGTGCTAGTTTGAGACTAATTGGAATATTTTAATGGAGAGAATTATATTATAGGCTGTGAAAATAAAACACTGGTGATGTCTACTTCACTCATAGACTTGCTGAGACGTTTAAGAATAAGAATACAAAACAAAGATAAGACACTTGGGCACAGACACTCTCAGGCTGTCTAGCTTCTTGCTTTCTCCTCTCTGCTNTCTATTCTATTCTATTCTATTCTATTCTATTCTATTCTATTCTACTCTACCTCCACAGAAATGTGCAAGTTGCCCATAAATGCCATAAATGGAGACACAAGAATACCTTTTCCAGGAAATAGACCTCAAAGTTCTGTTCTGCCCTCTGATGATTTTGATAGCTACAGTCAAAAGGAGACTAATGAGAAAGTATTTTACCTTTGTGAGATCTCAGATAGGAATTGTATAAACAAAAAGATAAAAGTAAAAGTAGCAGAAGCTGAAAGAGACAGAGAAAAGGCTGAGACCCGATACATTCAACTTATATGTGTAACAATATTTCTGTTGTGTCCTAGAAGTCATATGTGTAGATGAAGTCTTCAACTGCATGTGTGCCCAGAATTTTGTGGAAAAAAAGCCTCCAGATTCTTTTGTGATTAACACTGAGTATGTTAGTATTACCATCATTATTACTGCCTGGGAGAGATGGACAGAGTATGCGAAGCAGTGGTGCTTAGTGGCAATTTTTAATCTGTGAGTTGGAAGGAGAGAATTTAGGATGTTGTTTTCATGAAAAGTTGTTCTGAAGGCAATTTGATGGATTCCTGGGGCAAACATAAAAAAAAAAAAAAAAAAAAAAAAGAAGAAAGAAAGAACCTAAACACTAGAAAATAAGGGGGGAAAGAGGAAAAGGACTGTTCTTCCTTTGTTATGTGGTAAAATGGTCTTATAGGAAACATTGATTGAACTTTATAAATGTTAGTATACAAAAGTGCTTATGATGATATCTTAGCTCTTAGAACTAGGAGAGAGAAGTATGGACCAACACATTTCAGGCTACATTGCCCACATTGTGTGTAAGTCTGCAGGACCTGAGGGGTTGTGAGCTGACGACTGTAGCAAATTGTGCTCTTACTTTTCAAGTCAGCAGCCAAGGCCACCTGCAAACTACAATTCTGAAGATTTACTGAATTTTTACTGTAGAGTTTGCGTTGTCTTGGCAAATGCTTTTGTATACTGTCCTGAAGTTTAGTGCACCTGACTGAAAAAGAAGGATGAACAACAAAAATCTAGATGCCAAGAGTGGTGGGTCTGTAACATAAGCACATTTGGCAAAACAGAGAGATCTGTCTTGTGGCCTATTTACAGGTGTTAGACAAAGGATCTAGACATAAGAGTTAAGGGAAGCTTAAATTGTGAAGGAAGACTCTTAAAAAAAGTGTATACATATATATTTATAAAATATAAATATATGTTTTATATATATTAAAAATACATGCATACATATATATATATATATAAAATGTGCCTCACATATATGTGAGATATAGAAAAAAAAAGGTTTGAAGTGCACTTTCAGAGGACAACGTAATATTATGTTGTCATAGTTCTGTCATTCCAAGTTGAATTTTATGACCTAATCCTAAAGTTAAAATTATTAGGTTGGTCTGAGTGGTCCACTCGTTCAATATGTTTTGTCTATCTTAGCTTTCTTCTTTCTAAATTTTGCTGACTGCTACCATGACAAAGATAAAAATTGGCAAATCTGGAAAGTATCTATTAGCTTAATTTATGTGATGCTGTAAAAATGTCTTGTAGATGCCTGGTTTGCCACCTTCACAGAAAAGCATAGCAGTGCTATTGGCCGGAGGCATTGCACCTTTATATATTATGTGAAAAATGTTCCCTTCTCTAAGTATTGGGGAGCTTAACATTGGAAGTATTGCCAAGGAAGTAGAGCAAATATAATTTTCCACAAGGGCAATGAGACTTTATTAAAAAAGTTGCAAAGGTGCCACTAACAAGCCAAAAAAGCCCATGAGCAAAACCCAAGAACAAACAAAACAAACAAAAAACAATCTAGAGAAATTGATTCAATGCCAGTGTTCCTACCTGCTGTTGATTGGGTTAGGCTGTGGTCTTATCATTGACTTCTGTGCCATAATTTAATTACAGAAGTTCATTCTTTCTGAGTAGCACCATCATTGGAGCAACATGCTCATACATCATCAGTTGTTGATGGTCACTAATGATGAATCACACTAATACATCATTAGCTTTGTCACACAGGTGGCTTTGCAGATTAATTGCATCAGAGCAGTGACCTGTGATGATGATGCATTACTCAAAAGACAATTTTGATAAGTCTTACATCATTTTACATTTAAGTTATTTAATTTATCTAGAGCTTGATTAGTATACCTTCAAATAGCATAATTGTAATGGTTTAGCGCAAGAGCTAACCTGCCTGCTCCCCCATCACAAAATTGAGGGGAAGAGTAATATACACAGCTCAGGGTTGAGATAAAGACATAAGAGTTTAATATAACATAAGATATCATAATCATAATGTATAATCACCTTAGCTAGTAATCTAATTTATCTAATAATACAATGAATTATTACCTTAGCTTAGCCAATTTGCAGAAGCATCACAGTGAATACAGGGGGAAAAAACAGCATAAAATGGAAAACAAAAACCAGCAGCCGCCAGACTCCTACCCATTCCACTGCCATACCTGCAGAAATGAGCCAACACCCATGAACCTGGAACCCAGAAGCTGCAACCCAAACAGGAAGCCTCCCATGCCACAATCTGAACTTCAAGTCCCATAATACTTTGTTTCAGTTAGCAGTTTCTTATTTTTGAAGCAAGTACGACTGCAGCATGGTATGAATAACAGCAGCAGATTCAACTCGATGTGTGACAAGGCGGTACACAGTCTTGCAACATGAAATGAACAAAGCAAGGGTTTTCCTGGAAAATTTGGACAAATGTGTAATACATTGATGCTAGACTATATAGTTAAGTTGGAAAATTATCTCAAACCATAGAGGAGCTAAAACTATGCGAGTAGTGAAATGCAAGGTTTCTTACAAGTATTGTATCATTGAAGAAAAAGTGTCAGAACTATGCAAAGACAGTACAAAATTATTAAATCAAACTTGACTTTCATTACTGAAAATAAAGGGTAAAAAACCTGTAATACATTAAAAAAATACAAAAAGATAGACTATTAACTCTTAAAATTTCCCTTAAATTTTGTAACTCAAATAACTGTGAATGCTTGAGGAAATTTCAGAAAAGTAGAGAAAATTGTTTTCTTTCTTTAACCTTTTAATTGTGCTTCCTATATATCTTATGGAAGAATGCAATTCTAAATTTTGCTGAGATGTATTATTTTGTGGGTTCATTTTCTATTAGCTTCTTTTTTAATGCAACCATCCTTTGATCTTCATCAAGAGGGACTCATTAACTTTCATCTCCCAAGTAAAAATATATCTTTACCACAAATGTGTTAGTTTTTCTGAACTCCATTATCACAGTACAAAGCATCCATGGTATCTCTACATCAAAAATGTTGTGTGCAGTTCTGGTCATCCTCTCTTCAAAGAGAGAAACAATGGGAAAAGAAGGTCATCTTTATGATAACTTCAGTATGAGCAGAAACTTAAGAGCCTGGAATTTGGAACAAAATATTTATAAAGAAATAGACATCTAGAAAGCAAGGAATGTTTGAAAAGCTCCACAAGAAATAAAATTATCTACTTTTATTCCCCAAAGATGAAGAGGAAACACACAATAAAATTCTCAAACATTTTATTTAAAGCAAAGATAAAGAAATATACTTCTTATAGCACAGTTGAGTCACTGAACTGGACCACAAAGTGCTGTAGAGACCCAAAGCCTAAAAGAGTTCACAAAAGACTTAAATTGAAACAGAATTCAGCTTTTGGCCTAGCAAGTATTTAATATACTACTTATTGGAAAGCAAGGAGAATTTATTCCATCCACATTTAACTTCTTTCCTTAATTATCTGCTACATTACATTGCTCAACAGATGTTACTGGACTTTTGATCACACCTAGTAGTGACATTCTTAGCTAGCACTAGATTTCTAAATAATCAGCCTTTGCCTTATACTGGTGCTTCAAGGAATAAAACAGTAAGTGCCTGGAATCAAGTCCAACAGCAATCATATCTTGTTTTACCTACTTCCATTAATACATACCAGGACAAACTGCTACGAGTCGATCTCAGTTTTTTTCTATGCTTTGTCATTAATTCTGCATTTTTTTAGTATGATTAAACTCAGGATCTAGGCTGACTTACATAAGTTTACAAATGAACACATGGAAGAAAATGAAATGAAGGTGCCATTTATAGTCACTTTTTTCAGGAAGAATCCAACTCGGGAAAAAAAAAAAAAAAAGATAAAAATAAGCAAAAAAACTGCAAAAAGTGTTGCATAATTGGGGCTTAAATCTGTAATGATTTCTTTTAGTGATTTAATGTGGCTTTTTTTTTTTTCCCAGACTAACACTTTCATTTGCCTTTTGTCTTTTTGTGTGTTTCTTTGTTTGTTTGTTTGTTTTTTTACCTGTTATCTTGTACTGCTATATGTAAGAATGTGTTAGTGGGTGACATTTTCTGTATGCAAATCACATCATCTTTCACTAGTGGAATATGTAATCATTTTCTGCTGTATTGCTGTTCCAACACTGGTTTATATTCATTAATATCAATATTAAGGAAGATCATGGCTTTATCTCAAAGAAGATATTTATTTCCAAATCGAATACCATGAGATAATGAACTATGATATTTAAACATCCAAATTAGTCTTTCCTTAAAAGATCCAGTTCTTTGGCAAAATTAGAGTTTTAATAATTTAGAAGTCTTAATATGTGATAATTGATGCCAATAATTATAATATCTAAAAGAAAAAAAGCTTGAATTGTGATCAACAGTATTTTTTTTTTCAAATTATCTTTTTAGCCTCAACTGACAAAAAAATTGAAGGAAAAGAAATAGAATTCACATCTGATGCATAGAAGTGAACTGATCAAGAAACTATCATCAGAGAAACATACATGAGTGGCCTCATCTAACCTGTATCTCCTGAAGTTTAACCTGACTGTACCTAATTAGTCTAAGATAATTATGTATATTTCTTCTGCAATGAATGACAAGTACACATCCCAGGAAGCCATTACTCCTGCCTTAAGACAAGTAGTATAATTGATTCTTTGAAGATTGAAATATCTATTAATAGCTAAAGAACTAGGCTACCAGTCTAGACAAGTAAACTAGTTTTTTCATGGCTAAAATTAGGTAAACCAGATCATGTTGCTGGGGTCATAATCTGTTCCACTCTGTTGATACTTAACTGTAGGCCTCTACGTAGGAGATAAGTGCTAAAAGCCAGAAGATCCTTTCAGTATAGGACATATAAATGAGAAAGATGACATTTAGATAAACATACATGTCTCTTTCTAGAGTGAACTGAGTTGCTCTCCAGAATTCCAGTAGGCTCGTTGATCAGAGGCTCCCTTTCAAGCCTGAAAATGGAAGCCTGGAGCTATATGTTAACATGCGAACATCTGTACGTAGACATCTATTTAAAGATGTTTGCAATTTGTGTTAAACCTTCTTTGTTCCATCAATTCACTTGCTGAAACACAGGCACTTATTTCTAAGACATCACAAGATGTCCAAATCCCCTGCATCTGTCCATTATATAGAAAGTAGGGCCTAAAGAAGGTCTTCTGGAGCAACAGCTGGATGTTAAGTGGGAATGACAGATAACTTAATCTCAAAAGAAACAATACAAATGGTGACAAGGATGACACTATTACCATCTGTTTCTGATTTTTCAGTGTGAGGGAGAGATACAAGATCGGTTTTCATGAAGTTTAAGTAAGTAATCCTTTCACTATAAAGTAAACTGTAGACTGATACCTGAATAATGCGAAACTAAAAAATTTTAGTCATATATTTACACACACACCCCTCCCTTATTCAAATATATCTCTCCTGCTGATTATTAGAGTTCTTAATGAAAAATATAAATACAAAATGAACTGCACGAAAATGCAGTTCAGTTCTTGCTGGAGATTTGATAATCCAAAAAAGTCAAAAATTCTGATATTAAATTAAGTCTTGCTGAGTCTTCAGAACAGCTTTCCAAACATTTTCAACTGTAATGCATTGGTATGAATATAGGTCATACTGGAGAATATAGATCTGACTGGAGATCAGTAACCAGCTTGAGTATATCACTTCAGCTAAACCAAATAAAACATAACAGGAGATTACAATAGTGTTACTAGTGAGGTAAACTCACACACATGTTAAAAAAATAACATGTAGTGTACATGTATCAAAGTTCCTCTTTTGTCAAGGAACTAACAAATATACCAAAATTAGCTTCTTTGTGTCTTTCTTGCCTTCATTTTGTAACAGATTTTTCTTTATTTTTACCTACTGACTAAATAAGATTAGGAAAAAGCCTTCATACCTGAAAATAATTTTTGTTGAGACTTATATATATTTTAAATATTTATTTATTTATTTATTTGTTCTTTTTTTTTTTAATGTAATGTCCAAGCCACTCTGATAGCTGAAAAGTTCTGGCAATCAGGTGAAGTCCCTAATGACTAGAAGGGAAGCATTGGGAAGCATTATGCCTATTTCTAAAATGAGTAGAATGGAGGACCCTTGAAACTACCAACGTGTCAGCCTCACCTCTGTGCTTTGGAAGATCATGGAACAGATCCTAGAAGCTCTGATACAGCACATGGGTGACAGAAAGGTCATTTGAGACAGCCAGCATGGCTTTACTGAGGGCAAGTCCTGCCTTATCAATCTAGTGGCTTTCTACAATGGAGTGACTACATCAGTGGACAATGGAAGGATAATGTAGATCATATATTTGGACTTCTGAAAGGCCTTGGATAACATACTTCTCTCTAATTTAGAGAGATATGGATTTGATTGGTGGACTGTTCAGTGGAGGACGAATTGGCTGGATGGTTTTATCCAGGAGGTAGTAGTCAATGGCTCCATGTCTAATTGGAGATTGATGACAAGTGATGTTCCTCAGGGGTTTGTACTGGGACCAGTGCTTTTTAATATCTTTATTTAATGTCTTCATGAGTGCACCCTCAGCAAATTTTCAGTTGACACCAAGATGAGTGGTGTGGTTGATATGTCACAGTGAAGGGATGTCATCCAGAGGGACATGAAAAAACTGTCAAAATGGGCTCAGGTGAATCTCACGAGATTAACAAGGCCAAATGTGAGGACCTGCATCTGTGTTGGGACAATTCTCATTGCCAATATAGACTGGGGGATGATGTAATGGAGAGCAACCTTGTGGAAAAGGGCTTGGGCACAAACAGTTAGACCTGAGGTAACCATGTGCACTTGAAGCACAGAAGACAAATCACATTGTAGATAGTTGATCTTGAAGAAATACCCAGGAGGTTCCAGAGAAGAAAAAATTTGCAGTGAATTTGATCAATGAGAACTCTGTCTACCATTCAGAATTGGTACATAATATATTTTACATGTAACTCGTAGAGGATAAGTTTTTCATTAGAGTGTCCTGACAGTTCCATTCTCCCTTCTGATTTCCTTGCACCTTGACTCGAAAGTATTCTGTGCCTGTGGAAAGATTTCCATAGCACTGACACAGTCAGAATGGAAGCAGACATTTTTTTGCAAGTTGTAATAAAGTTCTAAAATATCACAGTATCACAGTATCACAGCATCAGCAAGGTTGGAAGAGACCTCAAAGATCATCAAGTCCAACCCATTACCACAGACCTCAAGACTAGACCATGGCACCAAGTGCTTGCCTGTTTTCCCATGGCTTGAATTTGATGCTCTGTATTCCCACCAAAACAACATGTAGAAATGGGAAGTCAGATCTCTTTCTGGGTATTGCAAAGGAGGTACCTCTTCACCAGAGTCTGGCAGAAAGGAATTTGATTCTGAATATAGTTACATGTCACCGTGGTATATGATCATCATAAATAAGCAAATCACAGCCTCCTTCATCTTTTAGAACACTGAAAAGAATAAAATCATTTGTGGTAGAAGGCCATCAGCAGAATCCAGCCAAATTGTAGACATCTGTGGAAATACCTGTGCCTGAACAAGGCTTCTAGAATTTTGTTAAAGGCAGAGACACTTGAAGTGCAGGATAAATTTAATCTGGACATACTCTTTAAAAAGGATTGAATAAATAATAACTATTAAAATAAAACAAACAACCCCCAAACCAAATTTAAAAAAGCACAAACACAAACCAACCAACCAACCAACAACCAAAGAAAAAAACACAGTTATCCTCTCTTTTTCAGTTGTGTACATACTGTTGTAGGTTTAGGGTTAATTGGTACAACCATAGAGATAAAAGTCCTCCAGAGACTAGAAAGTCTTAGAGGGTTGCATAGAATGATATAATTTGTTATTCTGTTCCCTGCACCTGTACCTCCCTGTAGAAGGAGCTCTGGCCTGTCTCTCTCCTGCCTCTCTCCTCCAGGGAAGGCTAGACCAGAATTGTTTCTAATGTAGATAAGTGCAGCCACCTTGGTACCTTTTGTATTTTGTTTACTTTTGTAAATAGTATTTCTATTTGATCTCCAATTCCATGTGAGTGTTTTTATTTTACTTCTCTGGGGTAAATTCTTTCTGTCCTTAGTCCAGAGCTGTTTCAGCTCAAACCATGACACATACTAACATAACTCTTAATGCACTGGTATAGTTCGTGCACAACAGTTTCCCATCCCACGCAAGGCACGTTGCTTCAGTTTCTAGTTTATTTTTTAAGCAACAGAAATTGTTCTAGCTCTGACTAAATCTGAATTTGTTATTAACATACTAGTGTTGTGCTTATTAAAGAATATAGCTCTGAATATACTTCTGTCCTAATTAAATGGTGACAATAGAAGCCCCTTAAGGAACGTCTTGCAACAGAAGACACCGTAGAATTCAAGTGATTAAATTAAAGTACATTCTCATTACATCTTAATGAGAAGGGTTGTTTGATTTGTGGTTGTAAAACTTACAGGAATTGTTCAAGTCACTTGAAACAAATAATGCTTTGCCATATAGACATTGTGCATTGAAGGGAGCTAATTGCTTAGTGTAGCCCAACAGGAAATATTTATGTTTGAGAATTTTTCTTATGCCGGAACTAGGCACTGTGAGATCATAACTGTGACAATGTTAATCTTTCTCCTAATATTGATTAAAAATAAGAATATTTTCAGCAAAGGGAAATTAAAAGAGCACAGACATTAGATTCTTCGTAAATCAAGACTAATCATGCAATAGTTTTCAATTAAAAATGCAACAAATTCTCAGACTTAAAGCTTCACTGTGCAGGGTAAAAATAAAAGTATGTGGGTTTTTAAGAGTTTTGTTTGCTTTCTTTTTCAGTTAATTGAGTATGGGACACTGTGCTTCTGAGAATATTTCTAATGCCATTGCAATTTTTCTCAGCGCTTACTAAACTGATCAGAGGCAATGCCACAGAGCTACATTTTAATTTTCCTGTCTGTTTATTTGTTTTAACAGGAAAACATTTTTCAGATAGAATTAGAAGTACTAGGTGTTATTGAAATGACTGTGATCTTAGATTTTTGGAGATACCTGGCACAGCTTTTATAGCTGCTGTGACTGCTTCAGTAATGCACACAGAAATAATTGTTAACTGTCAAGAACACAATGTATTTCTAATCATATTCCATCAGTGACATGTGTTTTACATTGTTAAATCATTTTGGCTGAAAAACAAGAGGCTTAGAATGGAATATAAAAAGCCTGTTCTTTCAGTCCTTTGCATTATTCATAAACACAGTAGCTTGTCAGCACAAAAAGTGTAATCAAAACATAAATGATGTACGAATATTTTGTGTTCAAACTGCATGTAGGATGTTCCTAAGTTACACAATACATTGCATTGTCTTTTTTATAGTCAGTATAAAATTTTAACCGTGTGTCATAAGTTTTGTAAAAGCAAGACTGTCTTCTGTTTCCTTTTTGTTCTCTGATTCAAATGGGTAAGTTGAAATTAAGGAAGAAAAAACACACCAAAAAAACCAACAAGCTGTTTTTACTCTTTACCATTGTATCTCATGCACATTCATTGTGCTGTTGCTTGATATTATTTTCAAAATAACTGTCTTGAGCACTGTTTTGAGTATTTCAGAGGTAAACAATGCCATGAATAAACACCAAAATGCCATGACAAATTTCCTTTTTTTTTTTTTTTTTTTTTTTTTTTTACAGTAAAGAAAAGGATCATGAAATGTGACTTCTGGATTCTAATAGCTTGGGGTCTCTGGCTATGTATTGAAAGGTGGAGAAAAATGAGGTCTAGATTCTGGAGAAATTGTGAAATTGCAAAAATGAAACAAAATTTTACATACTCTTATCCTACAAAAAGAAAAAAAAAAGAAAAAGGTAATGTAATGATTGACAATTGAAAAATAAGGAAGTTAAAAGTATTTGTATTGTCCCCTTTGATGGACAGATTAGAGGAAAAAAATTCCTTCTCTTATATTAAGGACTTTTCATATCACTTGCCAAGTTTTCAGCTGTAACATGTAACTAACACGTTGCTTCCAGTATTTTCCAGTATTTTCTTGAATTTTGTTTAGGGATATTTGAATGCAATAAAATAGGATGTAACTGGGAAAGTTAGAAAAACATTTAACAATGTAAAATAACATTTTTCCTTGGAAGAAATTTGTTCTTCTGCACAAATTCAACAGAATGCACAAATTTTGCTGAATATTTTGCTACTTTGCCTTACGAGAATTAATCTGAATACTGGCTTTTTGATGACCTTTTTATGATGGAATAAGTATTATGCTTTTCTATACCTTTTCTGTATAAACATGGAATTAAATTGTGCTGCATTGTCTTACAAGTTCTTAATTGTTTTTTATCACTTGGTTTCATATACAAAGGTTAATTTGAATTACTGTATTAAGTCAGCACTTGTTCTGGAGCCCCCAGCACAGGAAGGACATGGAACTGTTGGAGCGGGTCCAGAGGAGGGCCATGAAGATGATCAGAGGGTTGGAGCAGCTCTATGAGGATAGGCTACAAGAGCTGGGACTCTTCAGCCTGGAGAAGGCTTGGAGGAGACCTTATAGTAGCCTTCCAGTATCTGAAGGGGGCCTACAGGAAGGCTAGAGAGGGACTATTGACAAGGTCTTGCAATGACAAGACAAGGGGCAATGGGTTTAAACTGGCAGAGGGGAGATTTAGTCTCGATGTTAGGAGGAAGTTCTTTGCAGTGAGGGTGGTGAGGCACTGGAACAGGTTGCCCAGGGAGGTTGTGGCTGCTCCCTCCCTGGAGGTGTTCAAGGCCAGGTTGGTTGAGGCCTTGAGTGACCTGTACTAGTGGGAGGTGTTCCTGCCTATGGCAGGGGGTTAGAACTAGGTGATCTTTGAGGTCCCTTCCAACCTTACCATTCTATGATTCTATGATCATCAAACTAGGCAGCCTACCTTGCTTGTACTTCTTACAATAGATCTGGGAATAATAAAGATATTCTTCAGAAGCATTTGACGATCACCTCTCAAACATAAGAGAATATTTCTTTTAAAAAATTATAGTAAATAATTGAATCTGATCATTTGGAGACTGGAGATGAATTAATACCAATGAATAAAAGCAAATACAGAGGGCAAGAAGCTGAGAAGCTAAGAATCTTGATATGCTCACGGAAAAATACATTTAAGATTGGGAGTAAGGATTTTGAAAGGGCTGGGTGATACAGACAAGAATATAGACTATGAATAAAGCTTTTACATAGTGTTATGATTTGCCATGAGCAAGGCCACAAGAAAAAAGGGTTCTCCTAGTCAATAATTGAGACAATATACTGTTTTAAATGTTTTGTCTCTGGTAAAACTCTTATCTAAGAAACAGTATGCAATATAGAATTCAGACCTCTAACTTCCATGGAATTTTAGAATCATCAAACAGCTTCAATTGGAAGGGACTTTTGAAGATCATCTAGTCCAACCCTTCTGCATTGAGTTGTACTTTCAGTTTAAAACCCTTGTCCTGTCACTACAGACCTTGTAAGAAAGTCTCAGTCTAGGTAGCTGATACCCATAGCTCTTTCCTTGTCCACTGATAGAGTCACTCCATCAAAGTCCCTAGGTTAGTCAGGCATGATTGGCCCTTGATCAAGTCATGCTAGCTGTCTCTTACTAGTTTCCTTGTCTTCCATATGTTTTGACATGTCTCCCAGGAGGATCTGCTCCGTGATCTTATCACGCATGGAGGTGAGGTGAGTGCTGAAAAGCTGAAAGCCTTACCTCACAGAGCTGAGCACAGGAGTAACTTGTGGAAGTGCTCCATGCACTATAATAGCAAAAGGCATATTTGACATCATGGTCATTGCTACACTTTAAAGAAGCTTAGTCCTACTTTATCAGGTGCCTGTCTTCAGAGAAAGGCTAGACAGATTTGCTTCCAAGAAGACATACGTGCCTGCCTTTTACTATTTCTGCTTTGTTGCTGAAGAATGGCAGTCATCTAAGGTACCAAATCCAAGTAATAATAACTTGCGATCACTTTTCTAAGCTCTTGTATTAGACGACTTCTATCATCGCCACAAGCCTAGCTGCTCGAGAGCTGTGCTTAACTAGGTGTCCAGATTGTGGATTTCAGCCAAAATTCCAAACACAGTCAGTATACATAACAGAATCACTTTTCAGTACCACATAAGGAACTTTAAAATGTCCTCTACTTACCACTGAAATAACTTGGCCATTCATGAATGTCTGGGAAGTATAACATCAGGAACTATGGAAAAGCCACATCTCACTAGGCTGGTACATTGCCGCAGAAGGGGTATTATAAAATAATATCGTNGTGTTCCCTGCTCCTTTTATTAACACAGCCCGAAGATCAAATGGGCCTTTGGACACGAGATAGCCAATCAAATGGCAGTTAGCCAAGATTTGGCCATATTGGGTGAAGCCATAGGCTTGCTTTACCCTTTTTTGGGCAGATCACGGGCCTTGCATAAGGCAACCGTGTGCACCCTGTTTACCGCAGTTGATGGACAGACCCTGGACCCCAGACTTAGTGGCGCCAGGTTCTTTGTCCCTTTTCCTGCGGTTGCTCTCCCCAAAACAGAAGGAGAGAGAGCAGAAAAACATGTCTGCATAAGCCAGGACATGTACAAGCCTAACTTGGGCTGTTTAGGCCTACCACGACATACATGAAAGTCAGCCAAGATATGTCAAGGCATCTCAAATAGTATTAGATAGTTCCATGTTATAACTGAATGGAGTGCTATTTCTTTTGAAAGCGTTAGCCATCTTACGGACACTCTAATTATATGCACTTGTTATTTTTTTAAACTTATTTTTTATTTCCTCTCTCTACCATTGTGTGACTTTATATAATATCGAGTAAGTTAGTTGGTTTAAACTCCACAAAATGCCGACTGCAGTATTTTGGGTTATCTTTTATCTCTGTGATATCTCTATGTCTTCTGCTCTAGCAGGACAACTTTCCTGGCACCCTTCCTTGAAGCGGAAGGCATACTACTATTTTGTCATATCTTTACACATTGCAAGGTGTATATCCCCATAGATACTTATAAACTTACATATACATGTACCACATCTGGGTTAAATCTGCGGTTTTCAGAATATAAGTATCAACAACTCAATTTAAAAAAAAAAAGTGAAAAATTTTGCTTAGATTATGAACATTCATTCATAAAAATCATGAATTATAACTTCTGTACTATTAATAACTGATTGTGAAAGGCGCAGTAGGAAATTTAAGCTAAGAGTGTGGGCAAAATGTTTTTCTAGGTGAAAGAGATGAGATCTGGACTTTCTAGCTAATAAACTTAAAAATCTGGAGTAAAAGAAAACTTGGGATGACCAATGGTTGTCTGAATAAAAATAATCACCAAATTGCATCTAAATGTGAACCTGAAATGGATAAGTTAATTGAAATGAGAAACCTTTGGATCTAAAACACATTGTAAGGAGTTTAAAATATAAATAAAATGGCAATATTTTTAATTCTATGCAATTAAAATAGATTTCAAGCAACTCTTGCTTTAAAATATTGCTCACAGAGAAATTAAAAAAAAAAAGAATTCTAAAGACACCAGTGGAATTATTCACAAATAATCTAGAGACTATTACATTTGACATGGAAGATAAATGCAATTAAATAAGAAAATGCTTATTTTTATGTGAAACCTCCTTTCAGAATAATTTTTCACTTGTATAGGGCAATTTTCTCTTTAGCGTGTTTACAGGAGAAGTACAAATACATTTAGCGGCAATAGAATCAGTTTCTCCTGAATAGTGTCAACAAAGACATATTTAGTGTTACTTAGTGAAAGTAGGCTAAATGGTAATGTTCCCATTCTTTTGTTGGAAATACATTATAAAACAACACAGAAAGATGTAAAATATGTCAAAATAGATTCAAAATAACCCTGGCCTCTCTGATACCCATTTGAAGCACCTGGACAAAACATATTAGTATTTTGTCTCCTGTGTAGAATGTAAAAATAAATTTGAAATCACAACGAATCACGGAATTGTAGATCAGCCCAAACTGGAAGGCAAGTTGAAAGATCATCTGGTACAAACTTTTGTGGGGAAAGTGCTTTGATGATATTGGAATGCTATCAAATTCATTCTTGAAAACATATAGTGATGGCCTGACATGTCCTTGGGAAGTTGTTTCCAGTGACTTTTATTCTTACTGCATAAAAATTGTAATATCAAGATGAAACGTCTCCTGGAGAAACCTGTACTCATTGCCCATTACCTTCTTGTGAAAGGAGAGTTTCTGTCTTCTTTTTTTCTCCCCTTAAAGTACCAGAATACTGTGATAAGGTCCACTTGAATCTTTCCTTTGCCGGAAAGAAGAGCCAAAACTCTTTCAGTCTTTCCTCATAGGGAAGGTTTTCCAGACCTTTGAAGTCTCTACAGTTTGTCTATGTCTTTTTTTGAATTGCAGGGCCAGAAACTGACACAGGATTTCAGATGCAGCCTAACAAGAGCTAAGTAAAGTGGGATGTTCACACCTTTATCTCTGCTAGAGAACCTGACAATAAGACCTCATTTCAGACTGAGAATGGATCAAGAGACAAATTTTTTATGCCTCTCTGTGATACAATGAGAGTGGGAAGGTAGAATATACAAATGAAGAAAATCTGGAAATGTAGACATTCTATTTTAATAAAATTTACTTATACAGTTTCTTTATACTTTACTATAATTTACTTATACAGGGATTTACTTATACAGTTTCAATTGCATATTTAACTATTCGTCTTTGCTTGTAAGTGTTACAGTGCACCATGAAGTAATTTCATTCCATCTAAAATTGAAATGTTACATAGTTCAGGCTGTGCTGTAATCCTCTTACTGTGTTTTAGAAACAATGTGAATAGATGTTCGTGACAGGAAATTGCTGAGTACTCATTGTTTGAACTCTGTGTCTGTTCTTCACAATGATTTGTATTTAATAGAATCAAAATAGAACCCAATAAAATTTCTCAGTTCAGTAGTTTGTCACCTTGTATTTAATATTTAATTATAACTGTAAATAAATGCTTATATTCATACTTTGCATCTATACATAGATATATATCATTGTAGATTTACATAGACAGACAAAAATACCTGAGATTTCTGAAGTATACTATATCAAATATTGTATTTCTTCTACTTTAAAGACTTGTGCACTTGACATCTTTAAGGAAAATACAGTTCACATTAGTTTTCAGAGTAAGTTAATTAAGCCATTCTAAATAAATTTGTTAATATTTTTTAGAGTGGATTATTTCAGCCACTTCATCAATTTAGATAAATTCAATTTATTTTGATATGAGCTTAATCCGTTTTACATAATCCACTTTGAATTCACAGTCTTAGTTTGACTTTATTTTCCTGAGTCTCCTTATGTAGTCATGTCCAAGGGCAACATCTAGCCTAAAGCGAGGAACTCTTTCTAGAATGGATGAAGATTATAGAATCATAGAATCATAGAATGGTAAGGTTGGAAGGGACCTCAAGGATCCTCTAGTTCCAACCCCCTGCCATAGGCAGGGACACCTCCCACTAGTACAGGTCACTCAAGACCTCAACCAACCTGGCCTTGAACACCTCCAGGGAGGGAGCAGCCACAACCTTCCTGGGCAACCTGTGCCAGTGTCTCACCACCCTCACTGGAAAGAACTTTTTCCTTCTAACATCCAGTCTAAATCTCCCCTCTGCCAGTCTAAACCCATTGCCCCTTGTCTCGTCAGGACAAGACCTTGGCAATAGTCTCTCTCCAGCCTTCCTGTAGGCCCCTTTCAGATACTGGAAGGCTACTATACGTTCCCATCGAAGCTTTCTCTTCGCCAGGCTGAAGAGCCCCAACTCTTGATTTTCAGCTTTATTTAGCTGTCATTGATTATTATACCTGGCCTCTAGTTGCTAATCTAGAAGGTGATAGTGTCCAGAAGGTTCTTAGAATTCATTGATACTAAGTTCATCCTCCAAGTAGTAGAGGAGTGGATGAGGAAAGGTGCTATGCTGGACCTTGTTCTTACCAGTGAGAGAGAAGGAGCTGGTGGACAGCATGAAGCTCAGGGGTCATGAAACAGTTGAATTCATGATCCTAAAGACAAGCATGGCAAGCTCACTAGCTTAGGCTTCATGAGAGCAGGATTTGAACTCCTCAACGACCTGCTTAGTAATGTACCTTGAGATCAAACCCTGAGAGGGGCCCAGTATAGCTGGATAGTATTCAAGGCTCACCTCCTCCAAGCCCAGTGATAAACAAAAAGGAAGGTGGGCAAAAATGCCAGGAGACATGCATGGATGAAGCTGAAGCTCCTGGACACTCTTAGTTACAAAAAGAAAGCCTATAAAGGGTGGGAACAGGGTGTGGTAACCTGGTTGGAATAGAAAGAATTTGTTTAAGCAGACAGGTATCAGGTTAGGAAAGCTAAGGCCCAGATCAAATTAAATCTCTCTAGGGACATCAAGGGTAACAACACAAGTTCTTATAAATATGTCAGTGAGAAAAGGAAAAAGAGGGAAAACATGGGCCCTCTCTGGAAGGAAATGGGACACCTGGTCATACAGGATATGAAAAGGCTGAAGTGTAATTGACTTTTTTGACTCAGTTTTCAATAGTAAGGGCCCTGACTACACCATCCAAGTTGCAGAATGCAAGGACAAGAACTGGCAGGTTGAAAAAAGACCTGTAAAAGAACAGGTTCGAGACCATCTAATGAACCTGAAGGTGCAGAAGTTCGTGGGACCTGAAGTGATCCAGCCATGAGTCCCAAGGGAACTAGCAGAAGAAGTTTAAAAAATACTTTCTACCATATTTGAAAAGTCATGGCAGTCTGGTGAAGTTCTCATGGACTGGAAAAGGTGAAACATAACCCCATTTTCAAAACAACAGATAAGGAAGAGATGGGGAACTACAGGTCAGTAAGTCCCACCTCAGTGCCTGTCAAGATAATGGAGCAAATGCTTCTGAAGACTCTTCTAGGGGACACAGAAAACAAGGAGGTGGTTGGTGACAACCAACATAGGTTCACCAAGGGCAAATCTTGCCTGACAAATGTGGTGGCTTTACAATGCGGTCACAGAACTGGTGGATAAGGGAAAAGCAAATAACATCATCTTCCTAGATAGGTGTAAAGCATTGAACACTGTCCTGCATGACCTCCTGGTCTCTAAATTGGAAGAATATGGATTTGATGGATGGACAATTCATTGGATAAGGAATTGGCTAGATGATCTTTGGCTCAATGTCCAAATGGAGTCCTGTGACAAGTGGAGTCCCTCAGGGATCAATACTGGGATTGGTGCTATTTAATATCTTTGTTGGTGACATGGACAGTGGGATCAAGTGTATCTTCAGTACTGTGAGGTGTGACTAACATTCTGGAGGGAAGCAATGCTGTCCAGAGGGACCTGGACGAGCTTGAGAGGTGGGCCCATGCTAATCTTATGAAGTTCAATAAGGCCAAGTGTAAGGACTTGGGGTAATCTCAAGCACACATACAGGCTGGGTAATAATTGGATTGAGAGCAAAGAAGGACTTAGAGATGCTGGCTGATAGGGTGCTTGATAAGAATTGGCAATGTGTGTTGGAAGCCCAAAAAGCTAGTCGTGTCCTGATCAAAAGATCAAAGGAGGTGATTCTGCCCCTCTCCTCTTGTGAGACCCCACTTGGAGTACTGCATCCACCTGTGGGTCCATGAAGGATGTGGATCTGTTGAAGAAGGTTCAGAGGAGGACCAAAAAGGTGATCAAAGGGCTGGAGCACCTCTCCTATCAGGAGTGGTTGAGGGAGCTGTGTCTTTTCAGCCTGGATAAGAGAAGGCATAGAGGAAACCTTTTAGTGGCCTTCCAGTACCTGAAGGGGTACTACAGGCAAGCTGGAGAGCGAATTTTATGAGGGTTTGTGGTCATAGGGCAAGTGATAATGGTTTTAAACTAGGGCAGGGTAGATTTAGATTGAATATTTGGAAGAAATTCTGTACTATGAGGGCGAGACATGGGATAGAGGTTGCCCAGAGAAGTTGTGGCTGCCTCATCCCAGGAAGCGTTTAAGAACAGGATGGATATGGCTTTTAACAAGCTGGTCTAGTGGGAGGTATCTCTGCCTATGCCAAAGAGTTTGTAAGTAAATGATCTCCTAGGTCCCTTCCAACTCAAGCAATTCTGTGATTCTGTGATTCTATAATCTATGTGTCAGATTTTCCAAGTGTGGTGGATATCTTGGATGATTAGAAAATTTCATATGGTAGTAGATGAGTGTGCTTGTGTTATCTCCAAAATTTAGGCATCAATTTCAGAATAAGACAGAAGCCTTATATGCTCATTTATGCTCATATGAGCTCAGAAACTGTATATTCTCATTTCTCTTTAATGACTACAATGGGAGGTTGTGCTGGCAACCTGAGATTTAGACATCTAACTTCAGGTACTTTAGATATAATATATGAACTCTATTTCCACCTTCAAAATGAATGCTAAACTAATTTATCTACTCTAGAATTACATTCAAGATAGACATTGAAATATACCACAATATGCAGAAAGCCAAAATACTATTCACAAGCTGACACAGCTATTAACCCCAATTTGTCACACTGCTCACATCTTTTATAATGCTTTACATTGTTACAATGTTTTGTTTCCTTCAGTATTGTGACAAAAACCTGCAGAGGAAAGTAAAAAAGCCCCAAACCTCCAAACCATGAAGAAAGAAAAGCTCCAGGGAGAGCTGGCATGGTATAGCATAATCATCACAAGATGTCACCATGAAGAAGAGGTAGATGAGGCCTTTTTCAGATGTTCAGAAGACGCCATGTATTCACAAGCCCTGATCATCATGAAAGACTCTATCAATCCTAATATCTCCTAGAGGGGCAAACCAAGAGGAAAACAAGTATTCCAAAAGGTTTCCAGGGTACACTGATGACAACTGCCTGACACAAGTGGTCAACAAGTCAATGCAGGGAGACAATCTGGTGAATATTACCTGTATTGACAAGGAAGCAGTGGTCAGAAATGAGAAGGTTGGAAGCAGCCTTGGCTGTAGTTACCATGAGATTGTGTTCATGAGAAAGCAAAGCAAAAAGAAGTATCTCAGTCCTGGATGTCATGAAAGCAGACTTTGACCTGTTCAGGGACCTGTTTAGAAGAATCCCTAGTCTTGGAAAAATGAGGCATAGAAGACCACTGGTAGATTTTCATTGATTATGAACAATCCGCATCAATAAGAAGGAACCCAAGTGAACACAGGAGGACATCTGGATGGATCAACAAGGAGATTATTATTAAACTTAGAAGTCAAAAGGAAACATAGAAGAAACAAACACAGGAACAAGTGAACAGGAATTAAAAAATATACACTGGATGAGCATGCAGGAATGCTGTTAAAACTTTTTTAAAAAAAAATAAAATTTTAAAATTTTTTAATTTTCTGTAAGGGTGACCAAACATTGGAACAAGCTGCTCAGAGAGACAGTGGATTCTCCATCCTGGGAGACATTCAAAAACCTAATGGGAAATGTTCCTGAGCAACCTATTCTAGCTGACCATGACAGATCTCCAGCAGTAACTTCCAGTCTTGAACAGTTGCCATCCCTGGCTGTGTTTAAAAGCCATATAGATCTGGTGCTTGGGGACATGGTGTACTGACAGACTTGGTGGAGTGGGCGAAGCGGCTGGATTTGGTGATCTCAGAGGACCTTTCCAGTCTGGATGATTCTATGATTTTGCAATCACATGACTGTAATTGTACATGTATTTAGCTTTTCTTGACCTAGATGGAGTTAGACACTTCATGAAGAAAAACCGGAAATGTAGTCAATAAGTCACAATTCTCATTTTATAGTAATATTTTTAACCATATGCTGCTATACTTCCATTCTTCTCTGAACACACAAGTATTTTTTTCAGATTTAATACAGGAAAAAGGAGGGAAGAATGAAAGTACGAATATGTGAATATGAGGTATCAGATTTCCTGCTGTAAACACAGAATAAGGTCAGCGAAATTGCTAAGGTCTGGTAACCAGCTGAGTTATTAACAATGACAAATTGCCAAACATATTGCATTTTATTGGATATGTGACACCCTGTAGGAAACTACTGCTCCACCACATGCAAACTAGAAGTGATATGACTGTATTGTTCCCTCTTGTACTGAAAACCTCAGATATTCATCTTCAGCCAAATTCCACCTACTATGTAGTACTTTTAACAAACCGTCCCCCCTTCCCCCCCCCCCCCCTTTGAAATCTTCATAGTTTCAAAGTTTTTTGCCACTTTTAGAAATATCTGGTAAAATTACTGAGATCCTTGGGCAAAATTCTGCATTTCCACTTCAAGTACGATTCTGAATTCAGGCTGCCTAAGTAAATTAATTGAGGCTAGAGGCAGAAAGAAAAATGTTTTGTCAAAGCAAAAACAAAAAATGAAATGAGTGTTGTGGTTCAGTCCTGCTTTCCAAAACTCATCAGAGACCCAACTTCTGGAATGGCATAGGTTGTGTGCTTCAGATGGATTAAATTCTGAGAACCAAGATATGCTCTCAGTAGTTTAGCACAAATAGCACAATGGTCATGTAAAGCACTGCCAGAAGTCTAGAGGTCATTTTGTACAAATGTGGCATGTGCTGAAGACAACTTGTCTCATAAACATCAGAAAAGCTCTGGAATTTGATGAATTGCTATGTCGCCCTTCTTGTATATCCCTCTGAGTTAGGACAGCAAGCTTTTCTGCTTACTATTTAAAACTTTTTTTATTCAGAGTAACCTGATGCAGCTCCATTTAATAATACAGTACTCATTTATTAAAAAATAATCTGTGCAGAATGAGAATGTCTATGTATTTTTTTTTTCCCCAAAGCAACAGAATTCTAAATGCATGGAAATTGTAGAATTACTGGTCTGAATTTTTCCTGGTCTGATGAAATTGATTAAAAATTTAGTACATTTTTCTTCCTATTATAAATATCTTTAGCCTGGTGAAGAGGAGGCTCGGGGGAGACCTTATTGCTGTCTACAACTACCTGAAGGGTGGTTGTGGCCAGCAGGAGGTTGCTTTCTTCTCTCAGGCAACCAGCACCAGAACAAGAGGACACAGTCTCAAGCTGTGCCAGGGGAAGTTTAGGCTCGAGGTGAGGAGAAAGTTCTTCACCAAGAGAGTCATTCACCACTGGAATGGGCTGCCCAAGGAGGTGGTGGAGTCACCGTCCCTGGAGGTGTTCAAGGCACGTTTGGACGTGGCACTTGGTGCCATGGTATAGTCTTGAGGTCTGTGGTAATGGGTTGGACTTGATGATCTTTGAGGTCTCTTCCAACCTTGCTTATACTGTGATACTGTGATCTTTTGTGTTTCTAGGTCTATAAGAACAGAAGTTTTGCACCAAGCAACAGAAAAAAAGGTTTATATTTCATCAGGTTGTACATTAAATACTTGTGCCGTTGAGGAAAAGTATTGATTTCTTTAGAGCATTTCTTCTTACTTTATTTTATTTTCTTACATATTCAACTCTGTTTCTAGTCAATTTATGAACAAAAATAAATGTGTTGGAGAAAAAAAAAAGAAGAAAAAACGGTGATTGTATTCTTAGCAAATTTATTCCATATAACTAAAAACCTAAACTGGTCTGAAGAGAAGATTATTATCTAGTTGCTAGAAGTAGTCATAATAAGTGTTTTACAAACCATTTCTATCAACAGATAATACTGGAACTAGAAGTGATTTAAATGACAACTGGTTAAAATATATATTTTGTCAGACTCCACAAAGGAAAGTGTTTCCAAAGCCAGACGGACAACAGAAGGGAATGCCAGGACAGATAGCCATCTTTCCTTTGTCCAGACTTGTTCTCAATGTGGGTTTTGTGTCTTACCATGCTGTCAAGGTCCAGAGAACAGAGATTAACAATATCTCTGTCCAGAGGAGCAAGATTTGTTCTTCTAGATTTCTGTGTTGTGAAATGAAGGTGCAAGTGAGACCATACATCACCACAGAACTATTTATTAAAGGATAAAATGGAACAATACGGAGGGAGAAAGGGAAGAGAGGAGAGAGGGAGAGGGAACAATGGAGAAAAAGAGAAGAGCAGGGAAGGAAAAGAGCAGGGATTATATTACCATCAGTCGAAGATGGGGAAAGAGAGAGAGACGTGCCTGGCCCAGGGATGTTCCTCTGTGGAGTTCTTCAGGAGTTCTGGAGTTGTTCTGTGGAAGCTGTTCCTCAAATTCTTCTGGTGGTTGTGCTTGTGGTGGTTGTGCTCTGGTGGAGGTGCTCATCTTGACAGGCATTGCTCATGTCTCTTTTTATACAGTTTTTTAGATTGGTGTCCAGGTGCAGCTCCTCAGGAAATCTTCCTGTGTATTCTCATGTATTTTCAGGGGTCCAATGGTAGCACCATATTACTTAAAAATATGGTCAAACACAACAATTGAGATAGCAAATAGTCTGTAGGAACTATTGAAGAATCAGTTTTAAGCAGATAAAATCATTTGTTGGACTTGAATTCTGGTGCTGCTAGCTGTGTTGATTTCCAGTTTATAGTATTTGTATTGACTATAAAATGACACTGTAGACAGTAATACTTAACTATGCCTTAAATAATTGGGTGGGTTTTTTTGGGAAAAACTCAACCTACCAAAGCCTGATCTAAATTCAGTTTATTTATAAGTAAAATATTTTAAAAATATTATTTCCTTTTTTCCTTTTTTTTTTTTTAAGAAATACTCTGTCAGTACTATTGTCCTTTCGTTCTTTCTTCTCCTTCTGCCTCTTCCTTCCACATTCCCTCTTTTTCACTTTCACTTTCATCTTCATTTTCCCTTTCTTCTTTCCACTTCTTCTTACCCCTATTCCTTTCCCCTTTTTATTTTAATTTCCTTTTTCCTTCTTTCCTTTTCCCTTTTTAAAAAATTTTCTTTGTCTTTTCCCTTCTCTTGCTTTTCTCTTTTTTTTTGTCTTTTCCTTTTTGCCCCTCTTCCTCCTTCCTTTCTTCCTTCCAACTGAATTCTGGTTGAATTCTTTCCTTCCTTCCAAATGAATTCCTTCCTTCCTTCCAACTGAATTCCTGCCTGCCTGCCTGCTTGCCAGCCTTCCTGCCTTCCTTTCTTCCTGCCTTCCTTTCTTCCTGCCTGCCGTCCTTTCTGCCTTCCTCTCTTATTCCCTCCCTTACTTCTTCCTTTCTTATCTCATTTCCTCCCACTCTCCCTCCCTTTTCTGTATATTTGACAGACACCCATTTTTGCCAGTTGAAGGCTGCCTCATATGAACAGGAACAGCATTATTTATTGGTTATGCCTTAGCTGCTAAATAAAAAGGAATGTAATATGTATTTACAGTCTTGTCTATGTTGCCTTTAGGCAAGGGCCCTGCTGTGAACTTTGTACTGAACTGTCACTCTACAGTCTTGTAGAGAGCTAGTTAAAATGATTCAAAATAGACTGAAAAAGCAAGTTAACAATTAGCCAGTATGAATTAATTTGGCATCCAGTGCTTGTCTACAGACAGATGTACCTTGTACTACACTCAATTAAACATTGGAGATATCTCATGGATCTTAAATAATGTATTTGATTGAATATTTTGATTGCATAATAAATATAAGATTATAATTTAAATTAATTGTGGTGTGCTCTCTACCCTTGCCCCTTCATTTTTTAAACTGAGGACTTAGCCTTTAAGGATGAGAGGAATGATGCATGCACACAGTGAAGCCTGGTATGGGAGATACACAATCTTGAATATATACATATACATATACATATACATACACATATACATATACATATACATACCCAGAATGTGTGGCCAAGAAATCCAAGAAGTTGTTGCATAAAAGTTTCACTGACTTTGTGTTGTGAATAATAATAATTATAATAATAGATATAATAGATGTATTTTCTTTTTCAGGAATATATGCTTAGCTCATTGGTTTAGTTTCACAAGGTAAGGTGAATGTGACTTGTAGTCAGAGTATGTATGGCTGCTAAGATTTAATTTAAAAAATTTTGCACAGAGATAGTTCATGCAGGTGCAGATCCAGTCTTTTTCTTTCAGATTCTCCTGATGACAAAGACCTGGGGTTATTTTTTGTGTTGTAAGCAATTAATTATTCTGGCACAAGAAATTCTTAATAAAACCTCTGAAATACTATTTTATAAACCCTTAAAATGTATATGTTTATGTATAGTCAGGAGTTTTCTAATATGGACTGGAGACAGCACTTCCTTATAGAATATATTAATAATGTCACCTCATTGAGTATAAGGTGTTATTATAGCATTGCAGTCTTTTAACGCAGTGGAAGCCATTTGAGAGATTCTGAAATTAAATATTTGGATTTTTTTTTTGCAAATTAAAATAATTTTTTCTTTGTAGTGGCAATTTCGTTGTTTCCTAAAAGCACATAAGCTTAGTAAGTTCTCTTTTTTTTTTTTTTTTTTTGTGAGCTGGATGTAACTCTCCAAATGTGAACTGATTTGAAGGTTAATACTATGTAGTATGTACTCACTGGTATCTTGAGTAAGTAAGAATTATTTCAGCTCATAATATCTCCTAACTTCCACAGTATCGTGCCACCCTGGTCTCAGCAAGGGTCAGAGTACAGTCCAAAGAGCAATTTTCTTTCTGTAGAGTGTGTTAAGCACAGGGAATTGAATACATGGATTCCACCCAGGTTGACTATAGTTATCTTTTAGTACTTAGTCTATTTTTCAGTGGTGATGCAGAGACATCTGTTTGATTGTCAGCTATGACAAGTAGAAGAAAATTTTGCTGGCTTATCACATATGTCTACTTTAATTCTTTGGCAAAAGAATGGTTATTACATGCCATTCTGCCTTATTCAGTTATGCAGAGTAGAGATCATCTTTCTATTAGTGATAGTAAATGTTGCCAAACTGAGATTTGCTGGGCAAATGTACTAGGAGCATATGGAATTTTACAAATATGTGTAAAACATCATATGTAAGTTTTAATATATAACTGTAAGAGGGAAGAGTTGGTTTGCATGTGATCAGAATTTACAACAGGCCAGTAGTCACTAAGTTACTAGAGATAACACCTGGGGAAAACAGGACTTGCAAGTATGTGCATGAGCAGTAGGGAAAGATGTCATGTAACAGATTCCAAAATAAAGGAGAGGCTCTGTTCTCCTTTGTTCTGCCTTCTGGGACCTCCTGGCCATATGTCACAGAATTCTGAACCCGTATATATATACCAAGAGCCTAGGTAGCTGGGTTGGAGTGGCACCAGTCTTACCACCATGATGGTGCAGTTCCCAATTGGGGACATCCATCTAAGATAAGTGCCTGCCAGCTCTGCAATCTATGCATCTCAGGAGCATTACTGCTCAGCTGAATAGCGTGAGTATAACCTGCTCTCTGATCATCAGAGTTGCTTGGCATTCTTTGTCATATCTTATTTAGCATTGTAGTTTTCAGTATATCTTTCTCTCTGTGATTCTAGTATTTGAGCTCTAATAAAGTGTTGGAACTGTATGCAGAGGAGGGTATCCATGTGTGTGTGCACTTTCTGGACCCTGAAGAACCCACTGGAACAATAACTAATATAGGTTTATAGCTATTTGTATAGCCTATAGTTAGAGATCTGTGTATACATTTATATATCCCCCTTGCTATAAATATACTGTCTCTTGCTCACATGTTTGTCTCAGACACAGACAGCAAACTGACTTGACATGCATATGGGGCACAACAAATTTCAAGATCCTCTAAGGATGCAGATTTTGAGAATATTTAAGTTATTTTTTAAACTGCAAGCCCTTCTCGCTTGTAACATTAATGAAACTCGTGCTTTGCTATAATATCCCATTGGTTGTATGAGGCTTAAACTGTTTCTATAATCCCTGATTTTAGAATTTGTCTACTCTGTGTCTGCTGGTTCTTATCAAACTGAAGGATGCTGAGTTGTCTTTCTGATTTTAGTCTTACTCTGGAATTGAATTTGCTCTTCATCCTGAGTTTTATTAGTGCACTGCAAACCACATTTATTTCCAGCAAAGATGTGCAAGGCAAGGTATGTGTGCATGGTGGGTAGGTGAGGGTGGATGAAGAAATGGAGAGAATTATTTCTATAATAGTTTCTGAATGTAAGGATGCTTCTGCTAATATAGCTATATTTCAGTTTCTGCTGAAGTTCACTAGGAAGGAATTTACTTGAAACATTTTTGTCCATTGCTTGCCACATTACTATAAAGTAAAATTGAGTGGGGTTAACTCCATTTCTAACAGTAGAAAATAGAGTACTTACATCAAAACTGCTCATCCACCAGTATTTGTCAAGTCTGAATCCTTGATAATATTTTCAAGCTTAAAACTTTGTCATGTGTCTGGACACCTCATGTTTCAGTGCTGCTGCTGCACACGTGGCACAGCACTGATTGTTCATTGCACTATCTGTTGAATGAAATGCCACATTGTTTGTTCTTCTCACTAACATCATCCCACTGCTCAATAAAACAAAAAGAAAAAAAAACCAAAAAACAACCCAAACCAAAACAAACCACATGCAATTCTTGTGTTCATTGAAAGTAATGTGTCTGCCTTTACTCTCATGAGAAACTTTCCCCAAATATCTTTGACTTCTAAACTCCAAAATTCTTAAATTTATTTTTTCATGTTAATATTTAATTTCATCTCACCTTTACCTTGTAAAAGAACAAGATAAAGTTTCTTATATTTGTGAGGAATACGAAGCAAAATCAAATATGTTGTTGGAAGTCAGTGAGGCTTTTTGCCATCTGGGTTTTTTCCTCAGAAATTTGCTTCTGACCAAAGAGAGAAATCATCAGGTTTGCAAGCCAGGCTCTTAACAAAACAGCTGAAGAGATAAGGAAAATCAAAGAACCATAGAATTATAGAATCAACCAGGTTGGAAGAGATCTCTAAGATCATTCAGTCCAATCTATCACCCAGTCCTATCCAACTGACTAGACCAGTCCTTTCTTGAACACCTCCAGGGATGGCGACTCCACCACCTCCCTGGACAATCCATTCCATGTTATGGTGTGGGAGTTATCTTCCCCCACACACAATGAATTCACCCAGACTAGGCTTAGCCAGCTGGAAGTTAAGGAATGAAGCTTCATATTCACAGCTTAGCACAATATATAAACAGATATGTACAATATATTATGAATATTTACAGCTATATACAGAAATACACAAGTTTAAAGTAATACAGAAACACAATACCCCAACAGAAATCAGAGTCCTCAGGAGGGGCTCCCAACCACCCTTCCACCTTCTTTCTGTCCTCCTACCTTTATCCCAAAATCTGCCTTATGTGCAAGGTGAGTTGGAAGGATCGGCAAGGGGGTTAGAAGCAGAATTACAGATTCCAGCTCGAAACAGTTAATACAGCAGAAGCAAGGGAGAAACACAAACACCAACAGACTCTGACTGCCTTATCTATGTTTGTGTCCTTGTTTTTATACATCTCAGCAAACCTATGAGTGAAGCAGACATCACCATTGTTTTCTTTTCACAGCCTATAATCTATTTTTTCTCATTAAAATATTTCAATTAGCTTCAAACCAGCTCAGAAAAAAAAAAAGGAAAAACACCTCACCAAAAATGTGATTTTTTTACTTTTTTTTTTTTTTTTAAACAAAAAGAATGCTGAGTACTGAAGTTTGCTGTTCATTTATCATCCATTAATGTGGTATTGGGCTAGATTCCCTTAAAACTACCAGAGAGATGAAGTCCTCCAGTCATGGGTGGCTCATGACCTTCAACTGGGACAATCATTAAATTCTTTGCTTTATTGTTTATAATACAACTCTCAAATGCAGTTCGAAAAACAATGTTAAAACCTTTCTTTCAATATGTGACTTCAAAATGCAAGACACCTCACTGCAATAATACTTAACCTTGGTTTCATTCTGTTTTCATACTTTGTCTCAAATTGTTTATTTTTAACAAAGGTTTGTTTCTTTCTGGAACAAATTTCAGCTTTCAGTTCCTTCTACTAGAGAGCTGCTTTTCAGAGAAGTTGCTTTGAGTCAATGAAAAATATGTGTATGAAGTTAATTTTAAATCCAAATAGGTACATCCTTTTGCAGGGTATTTTCACCATGTTATCTATAGCAGATGCGCAAACTTCTGAACATGTCTCTTTCAGACCCTTTGACATTATAAAATATATAAGAGCTCATTTCCTATTGCCTTGGTCAACTTTTTATCTTCCAAAATCAACCACCGAACAAGTAAGTGTGTATTTCAAGGCAATTCCCTGTCTTTCAGAGGTCAGTTTGGTTCAGTGGCATTAGACTTCACTGTTTCTGAAATGCTTTGAAATACTTCAGGAAATAAGTAGAAAATATCACTGTGTTAGGATATGTTGTTTTTGTTTTTTTTTTTTTTGGAACTGAAACCCTTAGAAAAGAGAGAGTCTTCTTTGCTCTCTTTCTCAGAAATTTAGTTGTTGTCTTGGTAAAATAATATGAATCACAGTCCAGTCATATATTTAGAAAACACATACATACATATGAGTGTGTATATATGTGTGTGTGTATATACATTTGTATATATGTATATATATACACAGAAAATTGTAGAAACTGTGTGAGGAAAACTGATCAAAACCCTATCAAGTCACTGAAGAACAAATGGCATAGAATTTACATTTTCTGGTGCAACTGCTTTTATTCATGTTTAGAGAAATCTTTATATGAAACATTTCTGAGTGTCACACTGGATCTGACCTACATTCAAACGTTTTTAATTGTTTCATGATGAAAACTCTAGTCTCTTGAAAAGAATATATTTTCAATTGTCAAACTTTTGTTAAAATATTAACTTTAATTAACTTAATATGCACAATAAGAAATATTTCAATTTTCAGTTCTTATGTAATAATTCAGGAAGTAGAAATAGGAAATAGGAGGAAAAAAATCATAGTTTCATATATTTTGTTTAAATCAAACAGCTGGAACTTTGCTACGCTGTATTCAACAGCCCAATTTGGTTTTAAAAACGAATATAAAAATTGGTAGATTTTATATGCTAAAGACTTTTAAAAATTTACTTCAACCTTTCAATTGTTTGATCAATACAAATGTAAATAAACAAAGCTACAGAGTATAGTATGCAAAATCAATATCTAATGATATATATGTGGGGCAACTATTCCTGTTAACCAAAGTCAAGTAAAGTGATTTCAATATGAGTGTTTGTTATGATTTTCTCTAAAATAAAGAACCTAAATTCTATGTCTACTCTTCATTGATTGTGTCTCTTAGGAAGCTTAGGAAAGTAAGTTGGAATGTCCTCATTTGACATAATGGTTTAAACAGTTATGACTCGCATTATCCACCTCCTTTCTTTGCTTCTGCTTACAATAAAATTTATCTGGCTTACGTTTATTAATTTTCTATGTGAGCATAACTGAGCTGGGTGGGCAAAACTTGACACTTTCATGAACTCTTCTGTATTTTGAATGGTGATATGGCTGAAGATGTGCAAGAAATATCACTCCTTTTTGTCATCCTCTGGATGATTTAATATTCTTTCTTTCTGACACAAGATGACCTTTTTTCATCATTTACAGAATTAATTACCAAAGATCATTCTAGAGCTCCAGTTCATTGAAAAGGACAAGTAGCATGAGATGCCTGGTTAATTATTACTCTAAAATGAGTGTGAACTTACAGTATAATCATATAATTATTTTAGTTGGAAAAGACCTCAAAGATCATTGAGTCCAACCATCAACCTGACACCACGGCCTTTAAATCATATCCCAAAGTGTCATGTCCACACGTTTCTAGAACACCTTCAGAGGCAGTGATTCCACCACCTCCCTGGGCAACCTATTCCAATGTCTGACCACTCTTTCTGTAAGTTTTTTTCTAATTTCCAATCTAAACCTTCCCTGGAACAATTTCAGCCATTTCTTCTGGTCCTAGCACTTGTTATTAGGGAGAAGAGACTGACACCCACCTTGTTACAGCCTCCTTTCAGGTAGCTGTAGAGAGTGATAAGATCTTCCCTCAGCCTCCTCTTTTCCAGACTAAGCAATCCTTGTTCCCACAGCAGCTCCATGTAGGACTTGTTCTCCAGATCCCTCACCAGCTTTGTCCTTCTTCTCTGGACAGACTCCAGCAACAAAATGTTCTCTTATAGTGAGGGGCCGAAAACTGCAGTATTTGAGGTGCAGCCTCACCAATGCTAGTACAGTGACAGAATCATGTCCCTGCTACTGCTGGTCAAACTATTTCTGATACAGGCCAGGATGCTGTTGGCCTTCATGGCCACCTGAACACATTATCAGCTCATGTTCAGATCACTCTCAAACAACATCCCCAGGTCCTCTTCTGCCAGGCAACTTTCCAGTGACTCTACCCAAGGCCTGTAGACACGTATGCAGTTGGTGTTACTCAAGTGCTGGACCTGGCACTAGGTTTTGTTGAATTTCATATAAGTGACCTTGGCCCATCAATCCAGCCTGTCCAGATCTCTTTGCAGAGCCTTCCTACCTCCAAGCAGATTAATGGTCTCACCAAATTTAATATTATCTGCAAACTTACTGATGGTGCACTCAATTCCCTCATTCAGATCATTGATAAAGATACAAAAGAGAACTGACCCCAGTACTGAACTCTGGGGAACACCACTAAAGACTGACCACCAACTGGACCCTTAAACATCATACAATAAATTTGGATAACAATGAAGCTCACCACCTACTGACTGACTGCAAGATGAATAGAAGTAAATTTGAGATAACATTTCAAAATTTACATTCCAAGTCATGATTTGAAAACGTTTTATTTTCAAATAAGTACAGTAAAAAATCACACAGAACTCAGCAAACAAAGCATTCATTTTCACTCACAAGTTCTGTGAATTTATTAATTGTGCTGAATTTAAATCCTCAGTGAATTATCTAAGATAATTAGGATATTGCAGTTTTCCCAGACTGTTAGCAGCAAATGAAGGCTGCAGCAGGATTATATAAAATTCAAACTTACTAAGATTTATGTAGTCCTCAGCATTCATAAAACCCCTCCAAGTGACGGAGTGACGAGCCAGAGGAAGTCCACCTGTAAGCAAATGAGTATAATATTAAAAAGACTAATGACATATATGTTTGATATGTAGAATATAGTTATTCCACACACTTGCCAGACAAAACATAAAATTTCAGGTGTGAGTTAGGTAAATAATTTTTAAGACTAACCCTTGAATGAGTCCAGCACAGAAATGAAGTAATAATTAAAAAAAGAGAGTAATTCTGTAATGTTGCAGTTCCCTTATTAAAAATCAAGAAACAAAAAAAACATGGCAAACATAGAAAAATCTTCTAATTGTTACATAAGAATAATCTTTGCTTGGATTAATTCCCATATTGAAGATGTGACTAAAAAAAAAAATATTTGGCAATTCAGTAGAAAATTGTTTCTGTTTCTGTATGTATATAAATATATATATATAAATGACAGTGCAAATGGCCTTTAAGCCTGTGTTTATCTCACAAAACATCTTCACAGAATCAGCAGAAAGGATCTTTGGAAATTATTACTTGTAGCATATGGAATGACTTATTCTATAATGACAATTTGGTTAATCTTGTGTATCCATTATAGCCTGATGACAAGCATCATGGAAAAAGGTGAAAGAATTAATCTTTTTTCTCCCAATACATTCTTTAGTGCACTGTTTACATCTATTTTTTATGCATGCCTTTAGGAATATATGTGTGTATATACATAAATACACATGTGAAAATACACTTTATCATTGATAGCCTACTCTATGGCATTTGTTCATTTGCTACTATCTAAGCCTCACACAGCTAAATTTCCATTTTGGAAGTTCTTGTTCATCCATTCAGGATCTTTAAAATCACAATAATTAGGAGCATTAATTTGATTTATTATTGCTTTCAGCAACATGGAAAGAGCTATCAACCTTCTTCTGATAAACTGTGTGTGTTACTTAACATAATCATTGGCAATTATTTGCGTGTAGCTGGATCCACACAGAAACTATCATGCTGCATGGCATAGTTTATGCTAATAAAATAGTTTCCATTCTGTCTCAAGCAGCACGTTGGGAAAGTTTTGCTGGAATTTGCTTGAAGAGTTCAAGTAAATAAAATTAGTAAAATTTGGACAATCGTACACTTTATGTAGAAGACAGCCAAAATATGGAATCATATCACATGAAAAGATTTTGTCACAATCTTCTAAATAGTCTTGTCAGAAAGTGTTTCTCTCATATGAAGAAAGAAGATCCAATAAAATTGGGATAAACTTATCTGAACCAGTGAAGAAAGCTTGAAATTAATCTGAAAAAAAGGGAAACACATGAACTGATATGTTGCCTTCTTTGTGCAAAAATAAATAACTTTATGATAAATAAAATAAATAAAATTATGATTTTATAATTATGTGAAAGCTAATAATAATAGATAAAGTTGGGGGGAAAAAAACCTGTGGATTGTCATCCTTGACAGAAATGAATAACAAGAATCTCTATCAATGAAGTATGCATAGAATATACCTTTATGTATATTGGCAAGGAAGGAAATACAAACAATTGCCTACTTTGGAAAGAGTGATAGCTGGAACCCATCTTTCAATTTCCAAATACAAGGAAAAAAAAATTACAGTAAGATTAACAGGAACAATAATGACCAAAAAATATTTAAGTTGTCTAGAGGTCAGCTGGATTACCATCACTGAAATAACATAATCGAAAGAAAAAAAGAAAAACAAAGAAAGAAACAAGCAAACAAAAAAACCCAAACAAAAAAACCCAAACACACACACGCACACACACACATTCAACTAACTGCCATGAAAGAAACTGGAAATTGTTTAATAATTTCAGTAATTAATTGCGTATAACTCAAACAGTAAGGCCGCAGGGGGAAGCCTGCTAATTAGCAGTACTTCAAGTGAAAGGTATCTTTTCCTTCAGTTTTTGTTAGGAGCAGATGCTAGCTAGAGATGCTTTAATTTGATGAAGGCAAGGTGCTCCACATCCTCTGTCAGGAAGTCTGTTTTGTTCTTGATTGCTTCAATGAGCTATATTATTGAGGAAATGTTCTGTCCTTAGACATTTGCAGATAGATGGCTTTTGATAACAACAGGCTATCTGAGTAAAAGTTAACAGAACTGTACCTCTGTGTACTACATAGTGAGATTCTCATTGGCTTAGTAAATGGTTCAGAAAGGTACCTGTCTACCAAGATAAAGACTCATATGGCCTCTTAGGAGTAAGAGAAGTTTCAAAGTTATGTGGATTAATTATCAGAAAAACACTCCTTTGGTTGATGAAAAATGAAGATGAGAAGAGAAAGAAACCTAAAAAAAAAAAAAATCAAGAATGTAATTTATATTCATTATGATTAAGTCACTTTAAATTTAGACGAGGTATTTGAATGTGTCTGCTCAGCCATATTGGCTGAATTTCAGAAAATGGTAATTTGAGCATATGCTATTTGGGTTTTCTGTTTGTTTTTCTATTTGTTTGTGCTGGTGGTTCTGTTTTGCTTTTTGTTTGTTTATTCATTTGAGATTCTTTTTTTTTAAGGGGAGGTAAAGGCCACAAGTTTTTCTGTTGCTGCTGTCTTAAATGGGAAAAGGAGGAGATTTTTATCCTAATGGTATGTACATTTTGCTTGACACATTTCTGGTAGAATCGGTGGTTACTTCTCATCAGGGAAAGTTGTCCAATAAGAACAAAACAAAGCAGGCACTCTTCTGCAATAGGGAAAACAACATGAGAGAGAAAAATCAATTCATTTGGACTGTGATGCTTGCAAACTCTTCTGTGAATCTCACAACTTTTTCCTTCCAAATTGCACTACTTTTTTTGAGACTTAAAGGAGTACATTATGCTATTTTTTATAGTGTAGACAGCTTCCTGAATCAGTGAGATACGAGTCGAAGTTAAAACATATTAAACTTGTAAGATGGAGGTACAATTAAGTTACCCACGTATAGGGGACTAGCAGCATTTGAGATGCCTATGAGTAGAAGAGACATCCTTGTGGAACAAGTAGGTGTGGTTAACAGCTGGTGGACAGGTGTAATTTGTGAGACAACATCTTAGGTAAGGTTAGACACCTATGCTTGGACAAGTGAGCTACACCCATAGGTATCTGAACTCCTTTTACAGTGAGTGACTAATGAAGGCTTGATACAGTTGGCTAGAATTATGTGAGATGTTCTAGGGTATTGTATCTGACCTTCAGATGCTGCTTTAGAACATCATAGGCCTTCTAATGAGCTTACATACAAAAAGGTAGCACAATGGGGTTTCTGGTAAAATGTAATCTAACTTGCTTCATAACTATGCAATTCAGTGAAGTATTTCACATGATGCCTCCTAGAGGAGTGAGTGAAGGTCACTCACTGTAAAAGAAGCTCACAATCAATAGGTTATGTGACACAAAGATTATGCAGGCGTTATGCTTGCTTTTTAAGTTTTATAAACAAATGCTTACACATAGGCATGGCAGTTACAGACAATTATGTGAAAATGCAAGCAAATGCCTCTTCAAGTAATTACTACCTCCCTAGGAGAATAAACCTTCGTCTTTTTTGCAAAATACTGTTCCTCATACACTGACTTTGGAAATAAAGTTACATCAATGCCATAATCAGAAAATTAAAGCTTGAAGCATAAGGAAGTTTAATTGATGCTTCTTATTTCTTTTAAATCCGTTAATAATGTCTTTAATTTTCTGTTAAATGTGTTGCTATTAGTACTTCTAAATAGTTAATTGAATAGATCGAACAAGTCTTTAAATTATTTTATGATTAATTTAGTAAATAAATATAGTTAGTTAATATGCCATCAGTTAACTCTCCAGTAACCAATTAATATTTGAGGAAGCTATATAAATATGTTCTAGGATATTTTGTAAACAGCCTGCCCTGTTTTCTAGAATGGTTGCTGAGAAGTAAGGGATTAACAAGGGATCTGAGAAAGTATTTTCCTGATATGAATATTTAGGTGATCTTGGATGATGTTTCACTTTAACAGAAAACTGAGTGGACTTCAATTCTATGTGATCAGATAGGGTGAATATTAAGTGACCAAGATTTTCTCCACACTCTGTGTTTCCAGCCTTAAAAATCACATATCAAGCTGCATTTATTCTCTGCAAACATACCGCATCTTATTGAAATATACATAATGTGCTTGTAAAGACATGTCAAGACTCCATTAACTGAAACTGATTCACTGAATTAAATTAATGGCTATTTTAGGTCATTGATTAGTCTTCTGTTTTTTCAGGACTTTCCCCTCCCCCCCACTCCCAGTGCACATATTCCTGCCCATACTTAAGAATAAGGAAAAACATTCTGAGCTACTTGTTTCAGTTCCATAGTTCACACTAACTTCTTACGAATAGAAATATATAAATTTAACTAAAAACTGCACATTGTTAGGGTCCAGTGCTGTCCTAGGTAAAATAAATCCTCTTAAAGATAATTAACTCAAAGGTTTAGAGCTAGAAATAAACAAAATAAAATCATACAGTAAAACGCCATTGTAGGTGAATAAACAATGAATGAATCATGAAAAAAACATTGTATATGTTTGTTTCAAATGTACTTTTAAGATATTTAAATCAGATTGTAAATCTAGTCTCCTAAGGAAATTGTAAGACTTAATAAATGTAATTATTTTTCAAAGGGAACTTATATTCAGGTCTGACATTTCATCAAAAAACTGAGGTTAACTTTTGAAAAAGAAATGCAGAGTTTCATAGACTAAACCATGTCACCACAAAGACAGAAAAGCTGTATATAGACATACACCATTTAAAAATCTGAAGCAGAAACATATTTATTTATGGTTTAGTTTACATATACCGAGAACCTTACAGGGATACACACCAGTGTAGAAAGAGAAAGAAATTTAAACTGATTGCTGCTTGCAGAATGGGTCAGAGAAAGTAATCTTATTTGTGTTTTATACACTGTAGTTAATACTGAGGAGAAGGAGTATGGAAAAGTCTGTTTTCTTTAAATGCATTGAGGCAGTGAGGAATGAACAGTGTATCTGGTGTTTCTATCTGGATGGAAAAAAATCATGTTAGATCGTTGTTATTTGCTCAGTGGAGAACCTGGAGAACAGGTCAAAGCAAATTGATCCACCAATTTGCCAACTAGAAGTGTAGAGTCATTTCTTTCTACATCTGTGTTAAACTTTGTTCCTTCGCTCAAACACTTTTGTGAAATCGGTTTTATTTTTAAAATGTCACCTAAAAATACCAATCTCACAACTCAAACTTCCACCTTTCAAGGTATTTATTCAAACAAGATCTACTATTCAAAGATAGCCAATCTCAAAACACACTCTCTTCTTTACTATTATCCAGCTAATCTACTCAGTCTAAACATCATCCTTAATTTTGTTGCTCAAGTTAGCAGCACAGTCCCAGCTACGCCTGCCATTATGATGTGTCCATGGAACACAGTAAAATGTCCCTGCAAGGATTTTATAAATGGTAGAGAAGCAGTGTGAAGTGCAACATTTTAAATTTAAAGGCAGCATCACAAAAAAGTGTACTGATGGTGATGAAGAAAAAAGTAGCTGACGTTAACTTATTTAATATACATATCCTTATTAAATTTGCTTTTCTTTCAGAATATTGACACACAGTGTCTCATAGTGGAAAAAAAAAAGGATATTTTCACTAATTACATTTGCCATGGCAAAGGTAAACCTAAACCTATGTTTAATATCAGCATGATCAATACTACCAACAACTTTCTTCCCATGTACCTCAATGCAATGAGGATGTGACGTTTGCAGTAAAGGTTTTCATCTGAGACTGTGACCTCAAGTGGTCAACCTGAATGGAAAATGAAATTCATATTCAGGGCTTCTGTAGTTTTCATTCATCTGCCTACTATCTATACAGTCTACTCTATCAATTAGAATTTACTAGATCCAGATAGTTCTGGGAAAAAAATGTATTTGTTCCACAATAAGCAAAGTCTTCTGAAAAGATGTCTTTATCTCTTGTGGGAAAGGAGCAACGTTGAGGAAGAGCACCTACTGCAGGTAGCATGCAGGGATAAGGGACCATGCAGAGGTATTGCCTACTTCTGGTTGGCTGCCTGCTGTATTTCCTACTCAGTAAGGTGCATACTTTCAGCTTAATGTACTCTGACTTGCTTCTTACTAGCTCAGTAGGACATGCAGCCTTTCAGCTGAGAATTGCAGCGGATTAGCTTTAGCAGTCAGTGCAAGATGCTGAGAGCAAATGTTTAGCTCAGGCTTCCAAAATCTAGGAATCCTTTATAAGTGGAACCTGTGATAGTTCAGACTCTGTTTTTACATCACTTTCTCCTTTCTTCCTGTTGACTTGTCACAGATGACTGTTTACTTCCATATTCTTCATTAATTTTTCCTCTGTAATCCATCCTAAATTTTTGCAGCAGCTTTCTGTGAAAATATAAGACCCATTAATAACAGTAGTGAAAATCAAGTTGGATGTCCCATAGTGAATTAACTGTGGGCACAGACACCACTTCAAACATCGACAATGACCGCTTAAAACAAACAAACAAACAACAAACAAACAAAATAAACAACAACCAACTAACCATACAAACAAAAAAACTAAACCAACACAGTAATGATATAGTCAGGAAAAAAAAAAAAAAATCCCTCATTGACACTCACAACGTTTTTTTCCTTGGAGGAAAATCTTTATAGTCTTCGGATAGTGTCGCAAATCAGTGATTAAACCAAAAAGCAAGAGAAAGATTATAGTAAACCTGGCCAGCAGAAACTACATAAATGAGTCTAACAGGGAGTTCTTTGCTAATGGAACTCTTAAACCTTTCTTCATCTTGGCACTCAAATATAAAATTAAATTATTTTTCTGGTCTTTCTGAAAATTAGCACAAGTATTTCTCAATGAGCCACAGAAGAAGGAAATTCAGCAATGAGTCACAGAAGAAAGAAATTCAGCAAGAGTTGTCACAAATAGTCATGATATTCTAACCCTTCAAGGTTTATAGAAAAAAAGCATCTTTTTCTCAGGTACACATATTTCCTAACTACATGACACCTAACTATAACCAACAACTGTCACAAGAAATGTTATCTGCCTATATAGCAGTATCCTATCCGAGAGTGGTGTCGTGACACTTTTCTTAAATGCCAGTAAAAGCAAGGCCAACACTCAGAATCCAAGATCAAACATAATGGCTTGCATATGTGAAATTCTTACTGCACTGTGTTCTTTTATAGAAGTGAAATATATGGCTGCAGCTAAAAATCATCTTTGCTCTATAATGAACTCACCATAAACCATAAAAAGCTAAAAAACTTGCTTACTATAGTACTTCTCTTTTTCAAAACAAACATGGTTTTCATGTAGATCTAAAGTTCTTCTTAGGCTATAGCTACAAATTGTACCCCAATTATGAAATTCTGTGCTAAAAGATGTAATTTTACCAGAATCTTGGGTTCTGAAAAGACAATGATTTTACATCATATTAAATATTTCCAGTAATTTCCTGTATGTTTAACTTCTTATGATCCACATGTTATTATTTCACAGAATCACAAGATCAATCAGGTTGGAAAAGAACTTCGAGATCATTAAGTCCAACCTATCAACCAATATTATCTAAAAAACTAAATTATGGCACCAAGTGCCATATCCAGTCTATTTTTAAACACTTTCAGAGACAGGAACTCCAGTACCTTCCTGGGCAGACCATTCCAATGGCCAATCACTCTGTGAAGAACTTCTTCCTAGCATTTAGCCTAAACCTCTCCTGGCACAGCTTGAGACTCTGTCCCCTTGTCCTGTCACTGATTGCCTGACAGAAGAGACCAAACCCCATCTGGCCACAACCTCCTTTCAGGTAGTTGCAGACAGTGATGAGGTCCACCCTGAGCTTCCTCTTCAGGATAAACAACCTCAGCTCCTTCTTCTGTTTCATAGCTACTTACGATTAATTTTCTTGTTAACTGTCTTTCTACACTACAAGTATGAAGTCTTTACAAGTATTTACTGTAGCTGAATCAGATGAAATTACTTGCAATGCATTTTTTAGTTTTATCTACATTCTCATATTTGGAGTTCAGAGCTTATGGAATACTTTATTTGGTCAGTGTAATGATTTCAAATTTTGTTTATGCCTTGAATATAACAATTTACATTACTTTTATTCTGAGTGATCAGCTCTTCTTGTCATATTCCTTACCATATTTTTAAAATAAGGTAATTTGATGCTGCTGAAATATGTAGACTAGCTTCTTTTTTCAAGTTTTTTATGTGTAGCTGTCTTAGTCCTGTCTTTTTCTTTTTTTATGTAATTGAAGAATTTTTATTACATATTTTAATTTTTTTTCCAAGTTTCAGCTCAACTAGACTTTTGTCCATTCATGTTTTATTTTTTACTTTCTTGGCCTTGGAGACATAGTTCTCCTTGATGACCAATCCCTTTTTCTATTCCTTTTAGGTTCTCTATTTACTCCTCATATCCTATGTGAGGTGTTTCTTCCTCTAGAGAAGTCTATAGCCCTTTCCTGGTAAGATTTTTTTTTTCTTTCTTTTGCTTGCAATGCAAACTTCAAATAGTGTTTGCACTTTTGCACTTTTGACTTAAAGTAATTCCATGCTTCCACTATGTTGTGGGTTTAAAGAGCCATCAGAGTGAAGCTCTCAAACGAATTGGAGAAAAAACCAGAATTGTATTTGGAGAGTGTTACAGATAGAAGTTACAAAGCAGATACAGAATCCATAAGCAAATCCCCTGAATTTTTCCCCAACCCAAAACTAAATCTATCATCCCCAGTGCTCCAATTCTCCCCCACCCATGCCTCCGCCATCCAAGAGGCCTAAGAACAGCCTCTGGAGGCCCCATCCAGGCCTATCCTTACATGTTTGTCCCGATAACGCAGCTCCTGCCCAGCACAAGGCTGGAGGGGGAGGAAAGGAGAACAAGCTGGCCTTGCCGTGAGCTTATGAAGAGATAGCAGAATTGTGGGATTGAATAACAAAATCTTCAAGTCCCTAGAGGACTATTTTAACCCTATAGTTCCCAACCTGGGACACACTATGTTAAAATCCTTGGACTCTTTGGTTCAGCCAACCCTAGTAACTAATTTCTTAGTTTCTCAACATTGACTTTTCTAAACCCCCAGATCTTAGCTATGTATTAATTTTTGTTTGGTTTGCAATTTAAAATATACCGAATCAGCTCATGATTACTTGATCTAAGCTTATTTTATTAGCCCTTGTACTGCTCATCCCTGCTGCTTACTTAAAGCAGCGCTAAAGTATCACTAGCACATTTTTATTTCATAGACTGTTTTGTGCATAAATGATGCATTCAAGAACATTTAAGACCTACTGATGCCTATAGGGGCATTTCTTTTCAAATTAATGTCAGAAAACTAAAGCCTCTCATAATTATGTACTGCTTGCTTCTTTCTTTCATACTATTACAGAGATCACTGCTGTAATTGAAGTCTGGCTATTGGGGACTAGCAAGAAGGTCCATTTAGTATAGTTCCTAATCATACCTTTCCAGACTGACTTCCACTCTGAGAAATTCTGTTTCTTAGTTACAGAGAAGATAATATTTAATCACTACATTAAATATTTGTTTGCTCCTTTTCCATCTCCATTTTTCTCCCCTTCTTGCTATCCTGCAATGGCAATTTTTACTCTTTTAATTTATTGTCTAAGTTGGTTGCATTATTACTTAGATATTGTAGTTGTTTGAGCTTCGTTTTAACAGATTTAGAACAATCATTATTTACTTTTTGAAATGTCATGCCTAATATCTCTTGGTTTTGTTTTTGCTTTTTAAGTTTATGTTTTTTTTACCTCTCATTCTGACATATTTGATTTCCACATACATTAGAATTTGCAGGACTTCACTGACTACTTCCTAGGTTTAAATTCCATTTTTTATCAAGTCGGTATGAATCTTTAAATGTTATTTGTTGAGTTTACGTAAGCACAGTCTGTTACTTAAGAAGAATAATCTATGTCCGAATTACTAAATATCCTAAAATGCTCTTTCCTCAAGTACTTCAGTCCTCATGGATCTCACCACATTTTTTTCCCCTCTCTTGCAGAAATAATATAATTTTCTGATATTCCATTTTCCTGCAAGTTTTTTTTTGTTTTGTGGGGTTTTGTTTGTTTGTTTGTTTTTGTTTTTTTTTTTAATATCCTATGCAGAATCGGTCTCAGTTCACATCAGAGAAAATTCAATGATATAATTTATTCTTCCAATATGGAGAGTAACATGTATCTTCTTCTTACTACAAAAAGTAACAATCTGGCTCTTGCATTCTTTCACAAAGACAAATCCAGATTGTGTGGTTCTTTGCAAATTAGGCAATCCAGAGGAGATCATAAAGGAAAGAATGAATGTCACCATTAACATTTCCATGGTTTAATATTTCAGAGAAGTAATTTCAGAGACACCGATTTGGTATTATGTTTAAATTGACCAATAAGACCAGGTCTGTCATTTTTGGTTATCAGGTTACAAATATATTTCATAAAAGCATAATGCCTTCTAAAATTACTAAACCAGAAATAGTCTAAGATTTTGAAGTACTCCAGTCTGTGTAAAGATGTCTATATTCTTCTGGAGAAATTAACAAAATGATAAAATGTTATGTTGCATAAATTTTTTACAAAGTCATATCTGTACTTCTGACTCAGAACTGAGATAGCTCTATAAATCTAATGGAACACAGAGTTCAGAATTAAACATTATCATTAGTTGGACATTTTACATAAAGTTGAGTAATGCACAAAACCCTCACAGTTCTCCTGAAATCTATAATTTAGAGATAACTTGGAATTTTAAATGTTCCTGTTCCCTTGATATAAACACTCCTGTAGAATCAAATTTAGTTAAAATGTGTAAGTCATCAAGATATGCAAATGTAATCTGTGCCTGTAAATGCAAAAGTGGTGATAGGGATGATATAGATATGCAGCATGGCTGCTTTTGGTTGAAAGCTGTTCTAAAGCACTACTTACTGCAACAACAGCAAACTTCACTATATGGTATTTGTTATAAATTCCTTGATGCTATCTGAATGTGCCTGCTACATCTGAGTAGTTAGATATGTTCATGCTAGCTCATACTCTAATTGTTAATGGAAATGCAGACAGGATGTGGAAATAAACTACCAAATTTCTGCCTTCAAAAGTTTTAACTATTTTTTAAACTGTCTTTAATTTTTCTCAGAGTCAAGTCTCAGGAAAATAATCCCCTAGTTTTTATTATTTTTTAATCAGATGTGGTAGGTATTTGATTTTCTGCTATTATGCTCTCAGATTTTGAATCTCTGAATAACTAACTGATTACAAGAATTTTATAAAGCACTTTAGTCTATTAGACCACAAAAATCAGTGCACAGAATATTTTATCACATAAATTTATAAAAAATGTCTAGGATATGTTAGACCAAACATAAATCAAGCACCAAGCAATTTATATGGATGCTAAGCCTTTGAAGACACTCTATATTTTTCTATTGACTTTAAATAAATAAACAAATAAATCAATAAAGAGTGAAAAAATCCAATATGACTTTTGTTCACTTTTGTGAATATATTCTCAGCTGCCTGTGTCCTGGTACTTTAAACATTTTTATTTCACATAGAAGCTTTGGTAGTATTTTTAAAATATAGATTGCCTTTGGTACCTTGTCCAAAAAGATCATGTTGGACAACATTCCCATTTTTACTGTGTGTGACTTTGGAGAAATGGGACTTTGAAACTAGCTTCTGTCCCAAACTGATATTTAAATGTTTACACAGATGGAAAAAATCCAACAAGGGAAAATAGGATATAACAGAGTAAGAACTAGAACCCCATAGTAACATATCTAATTAAAAGTCTTTGAGAATTTACTGTGTGACCTATATCCACACACTGAGAAAAGTAACATTGTTATTGTGCTTTACACCTGAGGCAGTGAAAAAAAAGTCTGAATCCACCAAAGATTTTAGATGCTCTACTGTCTATTGATTTTCAGAAGAGTCTTCTCAACCCACACCCAATCCCTGAATCTTGATCAGATCAGATGACAGGGCAGTCGAGCTGCTAAGTATGAAAATAAATTTTAAACATATTTAGTAGCAGATGATAGATATTTGGGAAATATTTGTGACTAACTTATTAGAATTTTTAAGGATTATTATTATTTATTTGTTTAATTTCCACAATGGAATGATTATGTTCCTTTGAGGATTTCAACCTAAGGAACTTTCCAAGGTCAGACTGGATTTTTGTGATAAAGCTGACAAAATGTCAAGAGTCTTGGGTCCAAGACCAATATGTTGACCACAATATTCTCTTACTAGAAATCAGATTCAGATACCATGTCTTGCAAGCTACCTTAATTGCCAGAATTGCTTACTTAAACATTAGAGTGTGGAGAACACGCTGATTATTGCACGCAACATCTGCAGTTAATTTTGATATTCATTTATGGATCATCGTATTGTATTTGCTGATACTAAATTACTTCCTTACACCTCTGCTCAAACAGTGCAGTAAAAATCCACCTTTCACTATTTATGCATGAATGATACTAGAAGTTTTACAAAGGCATTAATACTTACCTGACATTATCTGTTAAATATTCGTAAGTGTCAACAAACACTTGTGTCTTGGAATACTACATATTTCACTGGTGTAAGTGAAATAAATCAATATAATATTCATGATTTTGTATCAGCATGATTAGGGATTATTTTATAAGTGAAAATTAACTAATGAAATGTAAAAGGATATAATAAGGGTTTTTTTTAAGTTTGCAGCAGTGTTATTAAAAGCATAGGTTATTTTAATGATTAAGTTCTGAAGAACTGAAGAATTTCACTTGGATTTAGCATCTCCTTTTCATCCTACTTCTCCTTTTCCTTAAACCCCTTCTACTCCCAATATCTTCAGAAATCATTTTACCTAGTTCTTCTTCATGTTAATTCATTTTAGAGTAGTCTCATAAATGAATGTCCATGCTGGTCTGCTTATTTTTGCTGGGGAAAAAAAACCAACAAAACAAAAACAAAGCACAAAAAACAACCAACCAAAAAAAAAACAAACCAAAACCAAAACCCCAACCCAACACCCTCCAAACCAACAAAATATTTGCTGACAAATTCATGGCCACTAAATAGCAAAGCAGGACTTTCTCACATCTACAACAGAATTGACAATCCAGCACTCTGAGTTTTGCTTTAAGACACAGTGTTCAGGAAATGCATTGCTTTGCTTTACATGATCTGCAGTGATGCAAGTTAGGTAAATACACATGAATAGAATCATTAAACTGTCACTTTTACATGATTAAATATTTTAGATTGTTAAAATATCAAACGATATGTTTATAGTATCCCTAGGGCGTTTTATTATGAGGGAATCAGGAAAAAAACCCTGATCTTGATAATGTTGAGTACCTTTAAAGATATCACAGTTAATAAATACATGGACTGGTTGTTCGTGCTGGTTTGAGGCTAATTGGAATATTTTAATTAGAGAAATTAGATCATTGGAGGTCGCTTTCTTCTCTCAGGCAACCAGCACCAGAACAAGAGGACACAGTCTCAAGCTGTGCCAGGGCAAGTTTAGGCTCGAGGTGAGGAGCAAGTTCTTCACTGAGAGAGTCATTCGCTACTGGAATGGGCTGCCCAGGGAGGTGGTGGAGTCACCGTCCCTGGAGGGGTTCAAGGCACATTTGGACGTGGCACTTGGTGCCATGGTCTAGTCTCGAGGTCTGTGGTAATGGGTTGGACTTGATGATCTTTGAGGTCTCTTCCAACCTTGCTTATCCTGTGATACTGTGATACTGTAAAATAAAATAAAAAAATAAAATATGTGATGACGTCTATATTATTCATTGGTTTGCTGAGAGGGATAAAAAGCTAAAATGTTAACAATTTGGTCAGTCTGGTCTGTGTCACTGGATCTATTGACTTCCCCTTAACTCCTCTCTAACATGTCTCCACTAACAAATAACAAGTAAGCTTTGTTGAATTGCTTGTTTTGGTTTCTGACTGGGAACGGAGGTAAAGAGGGAGAAAAAGAGGGTAGCTTTGAGCCCTTCTGGGCAGTTTTTTCTTTGTCCAGGAGAGAGTTTGGATTTCTGTATTATTTCTAATTTGTATATAATTGTAAATACTTGTAAATATTTTGTGTATGTATGCTTGTAAATTTTCCTTTGCCGTAAATATAGATTCAATTAACTTTCAAGCAGTCTAAGCTAGTCTGGTAAGTTCCAATAGTGGGGGGGGAAGTTCCTAACCCATGACACCGTTCTTGGCTATTTTTTTTGTTTGCTTGTTTTTTGTTTGTTTATTGGTTTTGGATTTTTGTTTGTTTGGTGTGTGTTTGTTATTGTTGCTGTTGTTAGGTAGGTTGGTTTTTTTGAGTTTTGCATGTTTGGCTTTATATACCGAGATCTTCAAGACTGTGAACTTTATTCAGAGACTACTGGTCTTTTCCCTTCTGTTCCTTACCAGAGTTTATTTACCAAGAATTTAGGTTTTTCATTTGGAAATGGAAGAGTGGTCTTTGGCCACTAAGTTAGATAGATAGGTCATAGGGGACATGGGCAAACCTCCCTAAAAACTCTTGAGATGGGTCCTGAGATTTCTGAATACCCACTCCTGGCTATATTTATTAATGAAAATTCTGTTACTTAATGAGGGTTATAAATGACACAACATATCTGGTAGTTTGCCACTCAGACCATGACCCAAAGGATTTTCAGATAAATGCTAAACCGCATTAAAATACAGGGCCCACTTTTTGCATGCATAATCTGATAGCATTTTTCTCCTTATTCTTTTCAGTTTTGAAAACACTGACAGGACATTCCTTTGTGGTTTAGTAAGCAAACTTTTCAGGAGAAAATTTTGGCACAAATTAAGTATATGCTTTTACTTGAAACAAATAGAACTATATGTTTACTCATTCAGTGGGAGATTCTGCACTAAGCCTGAACAGATCGGCAGTTTCTAGGACTTTTCTTGTTTTACAACATCAGATGCAGCTGACAAATCCTCACTGATCACTTAGTGCAATTGGCACTCTGCCACAGCTACTACACCTAGATAAAGATTTCTAACTCTAGGGTGCTTTGGGGATAACATGAGTCTTTTAAAGCTGTAAGCAATTAGCTGAAATGTTTATAAAAGAAAGAAAAGTTTAGTGTGCTGAACTTTTTTTAACTGAAGTATTTACATTTTCTGACTGACAAATCTCTTTAATACATTTTTTGTGTAGGTGTACCAGCTGTTCTATATGTAAAGTTATACTAAGACTTTTCTGTGACTGTTAAGCATCTCAGGAATGCTTCCTTGAAAGGAACCGTGCCTTATGTTATAAAGTCTGTCTGTCAGAAAGTTGAGCTTTTTTTGTTGTTTTGTTTTTTTTAATGCATAGTGTAGTTTTCACACATCTAAATTCAGGTACCTCATTTACATACCTAAGTTAAAATGCAATCTCCTCCTAAGAAGTTAGATCTCTTAAACTCACTTCTGTCTACTTAAGTCAGATACTTGATAGGAATCAGCCATTAACTGAGTATGTAGAAATATCTCAGCTTTATGTACTTCTTAATGCACTATATATATATATATATATGTAACTTGAAACGTTTGTTAGCATTTATAAGTAATCAAAGCAGTATAATAAAGCAAATTGCAATAGCACAATATAGTATTAAAAAAATATAGTGGGCTTAGAGGAATACCACATGAACTGTACTGACTCAAACACAGACAACAGATCTAGTAAAATATGGAATTTGAGACCTGGAAGATTAAGTATATAGCATTTAACCTTCTTAATGTCTACAACTACATGGTGGGGAACAAGGAAGACAGTACAACTTGGTTTATGTAATTCCAAAACAAATTTAACCTACTCTAAATGGATAAATTATCATTTCAGAAACTTTACCAATGGAGTACCAGACACTCATCATCCTATAAAATCTGCAGAAGTACTGGATACTAAGAAGGATGATGATGTTGTACAAGATTTCTGGTGGGTAAAGGACAGATCAGAATTAATGCATTTTAAGTTAAAAAGGCTCACTGACACAGCCAACAGTGAAAGCTATCTTTCCCAAGGTTCTCTGAAGATGAGAGCTGACTGATCAGCAAAGGGGCTTGGTTCTTTTGTGCTAAAGGGAGAAAGGGAAGGATGACATCTTTCAGTTCCCTCAGCTCCCAACTGAAGTCTGGGTTCCACACAGAGAAGCATTGTAGTTAGATGGCCTCTTCTTCCCCTTGGCTCCTGACCTCCTCTCCCTAGCAACATTTAAATCAGGAGACTTGTACGCCTGAAGGAAAAGGAAGATTGTGGCATCCAAAGATTGATCTAGTAACTGCTTTTCTAGAAGGATGAAGTGTCTTATATGTCATTTTTAATTATTTGTTGCATGCAGTCAGCCTATTTTGGTTTGGGTTTTTTTTGTGCTCCTCTGAATCCGCTCAATGTCACATAGTTTCTCATAATTCATCTGCATGTAAGTAACACAAGAATCTTTTCCATGTTGCTTGCTAAATACAAATTTGTGATACTTGTCCTTTTATTTTTTGTGACTGTCTCTAATTACATAGCATAAGGGCTATCCTGCCCTTGTGTATTCCCCAACACAAAAGTGAGGGGAAGAGTAACAGGCAAAATTCAGGGCTGAGATAGAGATAAGAGTTTAATGTAACATAAGATATCATAAGCACAATGCATGGATTACCTTAGCTAATAATCTAATTAATCTAAAAATACAATGCATGATTATGTTCTCTTAGCCTGCTTGCAGAAGAAACACAGTAAAATACACAGGGGCGGGGGGAAAAATCCACGAACAGAAGAGCCCAGAATAAAGCAGAAAACCAAAACCAGCAGCTAACATACTCACACTCTTTCTGCTGCCATGACTGCTGAAAAGGAAACACACCCAAGAAACTGGAACCCAGAAACAGCAACCAGAACAGGAAGCCTCCCATGTTGCAATCTGAATTTCAAGCCCCATAATACTTTGCTCCAGTTAGCACTTTTGATTTTGAAGCTGGTATGACTGCAGCATGTTATGAATAACAATAGCAGGTTCAAATCAACCCACGACTCTGTCAATACGTTATATAAAGCTGTTTGATAAAGTTCCTACATCACTTGAAATTCACTTGTCTTTCATTTCCACATCTTCATAATCAATTTAACCAGTAAAAATAAACTTTAAACTAACATATATGATAAGTGAAATCAGCAGGCTGAATATATAACTATTTTGAAAAAGCTTTATTTGAATATTATTTGTGCCATTCATTGGAGAATGACAGACTAAAATAGAAAAGACTACAACTATTTTTATTTTCCTTTAAAGAATAAACAAACCACCAAACCTGTGTGTGTAGATCACAGGAAAAAAAATGTGGTATTATACTTGATAAAAAACAATTCACTTCTCTGGAGTAATATCTATATTATTGTGAGTCATACAGTAAATAGCCAATGAAGAATTTAGGTTACTAATGACTGAAACAGAATTATCCTACTTCTAGTTTTTAAAATGTACTGGGGTCATCACCATGCTTACATTTTTGATACTCTAAGGTTTATATTGTAATACCCTACTGATTTCAGATTATATTTGTTAATTTATGCCTCATATGTTCCTGAGGAAAAAAAATTATCTGCTGTCATCTGATGATTGAAATGCAAGGTTTTTTCCTAATTTAATTGTTTGGCATTTTTTCCTACAGTCTAATTGTAGGAATTATAATTACTGTTACAATTACTTAAATGGAGTACAGGAACCTTGGAGGTCTTTCTCACTTGTTTTTCTGCATAACTTTTCCTTTCACAGTAAAAGTGAAAAGAAAGACAGAAATCCTGTCACTATTGAAACATCATGATTCAACAGTTTCTGCTCCCTCCAGAGTGCGTAATTTTCAAAAGAGCTTGGAGATGAGTGGACCATGTACCTGTTAAAGAACCAGAGTAAGTGGAATAGATAATGTTAGAGGCAATGCAAACAGAATTTGATAACCTGAGAAGTCAGTAGCTATACTGACAGTGACATTGCTCCTGACGAATAAAGCAGTCTTTGAATCTCACCATTCTTCAAAGCCAAGTGGTGTGACCTGGTTCACATTCCTATTGCTTGAGGACTGCCTCCTCACTTGAGAGCAAATTAGTAATTGAGTAAAGTGTTTAAAGAGGGAAAGTGTCCAAGATCTTAGCTCACATCCTGCCTTTCTGCCACAGTAGCGTAGAAACGTTCACCGAGTCTGGAGCTGGAGTCAAACTTGTAAGGAAAGACCGAAGACACACATCCTGTCTGGAATCTGAGCCAAGAATCTGAAAAAGGCAGAAATAATTGGACCAAGATTCAATCCAGACACTTGGGTTTGTATACTCTCCAGAAATGGATGCCCTTTATCAGCATTGGTCAGACAGATGCTTTTGGGAGGTTATTGGTGTTTGCATCTCAGTACTGTACAACTTACTGGTTGGAATAGTTTCTACAGCATTTTATAGGCTAGCATACAATCAGGTGTCCAAAAAAGTGAAAGTACTCCAGTTTGTGCAAAATCCACATAAGATCATTTTCACTGGAATATTTCCACACATAGAAAGGAGAATTTTAAAAGAAGTAATATTAATGTGAAGTGTTTCTTGCTACTTTAAATGGAAACTGGATACCAAAGTTGGAACAGAAATGTTTCTGATAATCCAGGTTTAGCTTTTAAGAAATAGATAAATAAGAATCTGTACCAAATATCTATAAGCTCTTCCCAGATTTCTAGATCTGATAGATATTTTATAATAGGTCTAGTTTCACTACTGGGAACTTCAATAAAACTTTTAGTATTGTGGTTTCTTACTGTAAGTTTGGGGTTTTAATTCAGTATTGAGGAGACTAACAGCAAAACTGGAGTTCAGGAGTGATTTAGCATCATTTTAAGGATAAATGAAAAATAGACTTAAGAATGAAGAAGAAAATAAGATCTAGCAAAAATTCTAAAATAATAATTGAAATAGAAATTATTCTAAACACACACACACCCTTCCCATTGCTGAAACATATTTAAGTCCTGCTCTATCAGGGATAGTAAATTTTATCTCATCTAATTCTTTAAAAAAAATGAAACAGCTCTGACCACTGCCCCGCCTCATCATCAGATTCTGTTAAAACATAAGGTTATATACCTCTCTAGTGCACTTTGTGGCCTGGTTGTGCCATCTGGTTCCTTGTATAGCATGTCAGTTTGACTTAATGGTTTGTCTTCATCTCTCTGAATAAGAGTGTTGTGCTTCCTATGCTATTAGCTGATAGCCATGATGATACTGGAGACTGATGACACTGAGGGCATTGGACATTATGAAGTTATTATCTTTAGAACGAGATCTTACATCACATTTTCATTTGTAAGTTTCTGATTATTTTTTTCAGAGACATGTTAAAAATCCCATACCACTTTGGGATTTGGCCAGCTTTCCTTATCTAAATTAAAACCATCACAGAGTTAATTAACACCAATATAAATATTCACAGCTGTTTGTGTGATAGACTTGAATGCAAAATGCTGTCTTTGTATAAGCTATTACATTATAACAATAAAATTTATTCTTTTCTTAAGGAGATATAACTTATATAAAACTGACCATATATGAAATAAAATTAAACAATTGATACATTTACATATGTTAGTAGTATAATTGTTCTATCGTCTGTATTAGTGCAAAGCTTTTGAAATAAAGGAAATAAAAATGCACCATTCGTATTCATTGCATATATACAAAGGAATATTGTTACTTTTACTCTTTGAAATATAGTTTGCAGGTTACATCTAGGAAAACATTCCCTTACTGTCACCAGTTACAGCAGTTAGATTGTGGTATAGAAGTTTATGTACTGTAGTTGAAAAAAAAGAATATTATATTGAGAAGTAATTTCCAGTTCATACCATCTTGTCTAAGCTCAATGAACTTGGGTATGTACTCCTGGCTCTTATTAAGACAGATATTTGAAATTCCACTGGTGACTTCAGGGAAGCTAGATTTCACACATAAAATCTTTTTATCCCACACAAACTATATTCCTTCTGACCAAGGTGTGATGGGTTAGGAACTTTCATGCTCCACCTCACTATTGAAATTTACCAGGCTAGCTCAGATGACTTAGAAGTAAGAAGAAACTATGTTTACAGCAAAGCAAAATTTACAGGCACATACACATAATATATTTACAAGTATTCACAATTATATATAAATTAGAAATAATACAGAAATCCAAACCTTCTCCTGGACAAAGAGAACTGCCCAGAAGGGTTCAAAGCTACCCCCCTCATTCTCCCTCTGCTTTCACAGACAGATGAACAAAAACAACCAGCAAAACTTGTGTTGCTATTTGTTAGTGGAGAGATTAGAGTGGAGTGACGGAGGAAGTGAATAGCAGCAGCGTCACAGACCAGAGTGGGACAAATTGTTGACATTTTGGTTTTTTACCTCTTTCGGTAAACCAATGGATGGTATAGACTTCATCATTATTTTCTTTTTGCAGCCAGTGATCTAATTTCTCTCATTAAAATATTCCAATTAGCCTCAAACTAGCACACAAGGTTTCACAGACAGGATGAGTGAACAATTTTCAATTTCTGCCTTTGCTAGATAAGGTTTTGGGTTTTTTTTCCTGTTTATATTGGAAGGATTTATTGCCCATAAACAATACCTGAGGTGCACTTTTAAAAGTGGTTCAGCAGCATATTTAGTATCAGTTGTGATGTTGACATATCTAGAATCCCTCGGAGTTAACAGAAGCTGTTAATTATATCACTTTCAGGAGCTAAACTGTAGTAGATGTTACTTCTTGAGTAAACAAACTTCAATCATCTATAAGGCTTTCAAGCCTCATTAAGAATCTTTAAAAAGAAAAAAAGGCAAGAGAACTGAGTATTTTGAAAGGCGCATTGACTTCGTAAATGTTTTAGCTATGACACATAGCTCTTTACACTGAAAAGCATCAATGTAATTAACTGGAGTTTTAAAAATATATACATTTCAATGCATATGAAACAAAATAAAATATTAATTTTCAGAGGACAGAAGACATACATCAACTGAAATCTGCTACAAACAAGTATCTGAGTAAAAGTTTTTGACTTTGGTAATACTACACTTTTTATTCCAGATTTTACCAATGTTGATAAATCAATATTTTTAATTGGTAATTGTAACCCATAATTTAAATAAAGTTATATGAGCTTTGAAGTGGGCTTGGATTAAATATTGAGATAGTTTGAGGAATGTATGACTTATTTTGGTTTTAGACACTGAATCTGCTGAAAATTCAGGAGTTGAATCTGGAAATTGCTTTAAATCTAACAGTGAAAATGAGAACAAACCCAAAAACAACAGGTGAAAGCAAGGAAGTTATAAAAAGTTTCGCTTACAATTTTTGAAACTGCAGTAATTCGATATATGGCATACACTTAAAGAATCTACTTCACTACAAAAAATATTTTTGCACTGACAATTTGTTACTGAATGCTTCCAATGTGGTTAAAGACTTCTGTTGCCTGGGGCATATTAATAAGCCAAACACTTAAGATTTTTGAACAAGTTGTCTACCGAAGTAGGCAAGCGTACCCACATTGTGGGAAAGGCAAGATATCTATATTACTCACCAATCTAATGAAAAGACACTCTGCTAAGCAGTACCTAAATAAGAAAACTGAACAAAGTGAAAATGAGGTGTGGATATTAAAATCATATAACTAACTCAGTACAAGCTTTAGCAATGTCTTCATTTGCAACCATTAGGAAAAGTATTTTTTCCCCTTTGAAATATGTAAATGGGTGCAATATTGAAAATTAATATTTTAATTTGTTCTTAATCTTCAAAATATACTGATAATAAAAAGAATTCTCTTTGAAAACTCATACTGAATAGTCCATTAGAAAAAAATTAATATTTACTTTGATGCTTAGATAAATGTATCTATAACAAGTAATAGAGAAAATGCAACAAGGGATAGGCACAGGCAGTGTTACGCAGTTATCTATTTCATTTCATGTTGTCATACTCCCTACAATGACTACGGTCGGTGCAAATCTGGTTTCCTCTACCCATTCCTATCCACAATCTCAGCAATATCATGCCTCAGGGACTATTTCAGGGGACAGCAGAGATAAAGCACTCTTTTTGGAGGAAATGAAGACTTTTAGATATGTGAACATGTATTGGGTTTGATTGAGATAGAGTTAGTTCTCTCCTTTTGCTGTGTCATTTAATTTTTTGTTCCACCCAAATGTATGGCATCATGGAAAGACAAGCAGTCAGATTTTTTTCCTCACAACTTCTGAAGAAAGCATAAAGTACTAATAGGTGTAGTAGATGTAAACAAACAGAAAATAAATGGTACTATGATGAAACACTATTTCTTTTTCCCCTAAACCTGAGAACAGCATTAGAACTTTTAGAAAAAAAATTTCAAAGGCTGATCTTACAATTCGTATTTCTTGCCATGGAGACCACTGAATAGATTTAAGGCTTGTCCAGAATGCTAGGACTGCATGGATGGTGGGGATCAACTGAAAGAGTTAGGCTTGTACATCATAGGTAAGAGGTGGCTTGAGAGGACCTAGCAGTAGTCTTACAATACTTAAGAATAGCTTACTAAGAAAATGAAGGCAGAATCTTTACATAGGTGCACAGCAAGACAAAGATGATAAATTCAGACAGGTGAGATTCTGAACATGCATGAGGATAAAAAAAATCACTTCTAGGATAATTCAACATACAAACAGGTTGCCAAGAGTGGCTGTGAAGTCTGTCATTCGAGATTTTCAAGATTTGACATTACAAGAGCCCTAAAAATCCTGGGCTTCAGCACTGACCCTCCTTTCAGGAGGAGGTAGAATGGGCACATCATCTGACTCTTTGTTTATTATATATAGATGAATGAAAGAAATGAAGTAACATTCCTCTGTTTATTTGAACAAAAGAATGAAGTAATATTCCTCTATTTGAAGGATCATAGAATCACAGAATCATATTGTTTGGAAAAGAACTTTAAGACCATTAAGTCCAACCATTATTCAACTCTACCAAGTCTGATGCTAATCTATGTCCCTTAGCACAACATCCATTCCGTCACCATCACTTTCAGAGATGATGATTCAACCACCTTCCTGGGGAGCCTGTTGCAGTGTTTTGTAACTCTTTCAGTGATACGTTTTCTTCTATCTTCAATCTATCTTCAATCTAAACTTCCCTAGTGCAATATTACAATTTACTATTAGGAAGTGGCCAAAAAAACACATCACTACGAGCTCCTTTAAGGTAGTTCTAGAGAGCAGTAAGATAGTTTTAGAGAGTTCAGGCTCCTTTTCTCCGGACTAATCAAACCCAGCTTCCTCAGCTGCTCTTTATAAGACTTGCACTTTAGACCATTTACGAGCTTTGTTGACCTTCTCTGGACCTGCTCCAGTAATCCAATGTTCTTCTTGTACTGAGGGCCCCAAATGTGAACACAGTACTCAAGCTGTGGCCTCACCAGTGCTGAGTACAGGGGGATTACCACTTCACTGGTCCTGGTCCTGCTTGTCACACTATTCCTGACACAGATCATAATGCTGTTGCCCCTCCTGGCTGCCTGGACATCCTGCTGGTTCATGTTTAGCTGGCTGTCAGTCAGCATCTCCAGGTCTTTCTCTTCTGGACAGGTTTCCAGCCACACTTATAATCCCAAATTGTGTTTTCAGTGCAACCGCAAGGCAAAGAGGGCAGCAGGAGCTGAGTGTGCTGCCAAAACCAAAACAGTGGGAGCCACGTGTCCTCGGGTAGCCACTCCACAACACAGAACCAGCAGCAGGTGGAGAAGCAGAGCCCGAAAGCAAACAAAGTCAGGCCCTCCCAGAGCAGACCTCCTTCAATCATCCCTCGAGGCAAAACAGGGGCAGGAGAGAAATTTGAAATCAAACAGGGCACCAGCATTGCAAACAAGTCTGGGCCTGTTTTGCCCTGGCAGGACCGGCCTCACAGACTTGTGTATGTCTAAGTGATGCAACAGGTTGCTAACAACTGGTCCTACTATTAAAGACAGGTAAAGAAGATACCGAGTACCTCAGTCTTTTCCTCATTCTTGATCGCTCTTTCCCCCTCTATCAAATAAAGGACAGAGCCCTCCTTAGTCCTCCCTTCATTGCTAATGCATTTGCAGAAGCATTTCTTGTCTTTAGCAGCCAAAGCCAGATGAGTTTCAGTTTTTCTCTCTGGATAGCCTCGTAGGAACTCTATAGTGATCTGGAGCATCCTGCCCTTTCTTCCAATGACCATAAATTCTCTTTTTCTCCCTAAGCAACCAAATGTCTCTGTTCAGCCAGGCCAGCTTTCTTTCCTGACGGCTCCTGTCACACATAGTGACAGCCTGTTCCTGCACCTTTAAGACTTCCTTCATAAACAGTATTCAGTCTTCCTGGATTCCTTGGCCCGTCAGGACTGCTTCCCAATGGAGTCTGTCAATCAGTCTCTCAAACAGGCCAAAGTTCGCCCACTGGAAGTCCAGGGTGCCAGTTCATCTGACACCCTCTCTCTTTACTTCCCCAACAACTGAGAACACTATAATTTTGTAATAGCCATACTCAAGACAGCCTCCAACTATCACATCACCCACAAGTCATTCTCTGTTCACAGACATCATATCCAGTAGGACATCTTCCCTAGCTGGCTCACTTACCAGCTGTGTAGGCTAACTTCACACACTCTAGGAATTCCCTGGGCTGCTCCCTCTCTGCTATGTTGTACTTCCAGCAGACATCAGGAAAGCTGAAGCCCTGCACAAGAAGGAGAACAAACAGTGTGAGGTTTCTCCCAGATGTCTATAGAATATTTTATTTGCCTCTTCATTCTGATTGGGCTGTCTGTAACAGACTTGCACCAGGATATCTGCCTTCTTGATCTTTTCCCCAATTGTTACCCATAAATACTCAACTATCATCATCATCATTAACCTCAAAACAATCAAAGCACTCTCTGACATACAGGGTCACCCCATGGCCTTTCCTCCCTTGCTTATCCCTTCTGAGGAATTTGTAGCCATTGACATTTGACACTCCCCAAATGACAATCTTTTCCAGAAGAAAGTAGCACAAAAATAAGAATACAAGATGCCTTTTTCTTTTTTAATTTTTCACCGTCTGGTCATTTCTAACAGGTAACATTGAAATGGTATCATAAACTGATAAAGTTCCTCACAGAAGTAATGTTGCTTTCCTGACATACTTCCTTATTTTAAGTCTTTGCCAGATGTAGAATCAGCTGATGATTTGAAATCAGCAGAACTAAAGAGCATATGATTTTGGATATAAAGAAACTGTAGCAATTTCTTTTCATCAAACATGTCAAAAGATACCTGGAACTTGCTCAAAGCATAAGAAGCAAACAAACTAAGAAAGTATCTATGAACTGAAGTGGAGGAAGAAGTTTCTCAACAAAAATAAATCAGATTTGTAAAGGAGTAGGCATCTTCGGACTATTATTTGCTGACTAAATTGTCAAAAGAGATCATCTGTTTAGAGGAAGCCTGGAATCTGAAAAGGAAAAGAAGTGTTAAATGAGTTGTATCCAATAAAAACATTAGCACATACTTGAAGTAATCCTGAACAATGTTGTATTGTTTCTGAGTTTCAAGAAATACCATGAAATTTAAAAGTCTTCACAACCTGTTACTTAGTACTCTTATTATGAGTAGTAACAGAATCACAGGCTGGATGAAGCTGTCAAAGACCTCTGGAGATTGTCTAAGTCATTTGTCTTTGCCAGGAAAGTGTGACCTACAGCAGGTTGTGCAGGGTCATGTCCACTTGTTTGGGGTTTTTTTTTACTTTCTCTTTTTCTTTTTTTTTTTTCTTTTTTTTTTTTTTTTTCCCTTTTATTTTTGTTTGTCTGGTTCGGGTTTTTTGGTGGGTTTTGTGCTTGGGTTTTTGTTGTTGTTGTGTTTGGTTTGGTTTTTTTGGGGAGCGTGTGTGTTTTTTTGTTTGCTTTTTGGTTTGTTTTGTTTTGTTTCAATATCTCCAGAGACATAGATTCTACAGTCTTCCTGGGAAGCTTATCCCACTGTTTCACAGCATCACTGAAAAAAGTTTTCCCTTTTGATTAAATGGAATCTGTTCATTTCAGTTTGCGTCTCTTGTCTTCTGTTCTGCCTCTGGTACTACTGAAAAGAGTCTGTTTCCATCTTCTTTACTTTCCTCCGTCAGGTATTTATAGACATGGATAAGACAGATCTCCTTGAGCTCTCTTTTTTCCAAGATGGAGTGTACTCTTTCTACCTCTGCCTGATTATTGTATGTCCCACATTACCTCAGTCATGCTTACAGCAACAGAATGTATGTCTTAACAAATTGACGTTGCTCTAAAATTAGTTATTTTCAAGGCTCAACTGTCACAGTTACTTTAATTGGAAAGACATTGTTGCTGTTCCAGGAACTCTCTTTCCTCTTCTTCAACCCTGTAAATATTATTCTCCATCTGTAAAATCTACAGGAAACTTATCCAATATTACTTTTTCTGCCACTGAGACTAATACACTAAGAAGTACTGAAGACTTCTGACTGATGAAAATGTTAAAGATTTAAATACACTTTTTCTTACATACATTAGCTTTCACAGTTTAATTTACCATTAGAAATATAATTAGGAAACACTGAATATTCCCTGAACTTTTGGTCTATGTTATGCTCTCAGAAAGCAAAACTGTGTAAAAGCACCATAGATTTCAATCTAATGTTGCTGCTTGGAGACACTGTTTTCACATATAATTATTTGATGTTTGCTACATATATCCCTGCATATTTCAGTTCAGAAAAAGTAAAATACACATATTCATGTTATCTTACCTTCCTTTGGTGAGGATCAGTTGACTCTATTTTTTTCCCAGAAACTAAGGTCCTATTGCCTTCATTACTCTTTCATACAACTAGTGACATATCTGCTAAAAAGAGATGAACACAGCTAGGAAAGGATTTGTAGTATCATTTAGGTACATTTTTACTTTAGATATTGAGACAACATGTACTGAACTTGTCTTTATAAATTCATAGCACCAGCTTGTCTTTCTAAAATAAACTCTGAGCATCTTTATATGACTTTTCTTTGGAACAGTAGTTTAGGGCTCACTGTCCATTTCTATAGGCCAATACTTAGTCTGCCTCAAAGAACTAACATATTGGTATAATGATAGGTGGAAGAATAATCAAGATTTCTAAAAGTGGATAAGTTTCAATACCAGAATAACATCATCATTTTCTACTATTGCTTTATATCAAAAAGAAAATATTCTCTATATTTCAATTAGAAAAACCTATTACCACTAAATGGATGTTGCACTTATTCATAAGATATTAAATAGGAGTCACCAGATGGTGCTGTAACACCTAATTTTATGAAGTCCTTTGTCTGAACAAACAACAGGCTCTCATTTCAGCCACAGGAAAAACTACATTCTTTCTAGTTCATTGATGCACTTCATGTTAGGGAAAGCTCTTGCAAGCAACTTCAATATGTGCTTTCTATCTTGGTTTCATTCACCAATCATTTTGGTTGAGGTAAGTAACTTTCATGTTTAGGCTGAGAATCCTAAAACAGATGAATTTTCTGCATGCAATGTGTCTCTGTGAGAAGAAAAGTAGGTGGTGTAAAATTAACACCTTAAGAACATAAGGTAAACTGTTAATTTCATTCTCAAGATTGGCTGTCCCTTGGCAGAAGACTAACAGTTTGCCCATGATATATAAATAAATTTTTAAAAATTTAAAAAAAAAAACCCAAACTTCCTTTACCCCTGTTTAGTTACACAACAGAAAACTTACTAACTGGAGCACTTTGACAACAATCTTGGTGGAACATTGAAATCTGTGAAGAATTACACAGCCTTAGAAATTCATGGCATCTGCTACTTCACACATTTTAATCTATGGATTTAGATGGATTCAAGCAAAACACAAAGCTATCTATAGATAGCTGATTTACAACTAAGATATTCTCAGTTAAGACACTATTGCTCAGTACTAACGATACACTATGTTATCCTTGAGGTTGTTTTAACTAGAAAGAAAACTTCTTTCAGCCCATGATGTTTAACAGGATTACAGGCTTATTTTTAAGTACAATGGAATAGGAAAAAAAGTTGATGTATGATCCACTGATTGACCTTAAAACTGCACATTTATACATCTTCACTGTAAACACAAATAGGGATTATTTTCTTAACATCTATTTCAACATCTCAGTTCTGCTTCTTCACAGTTCTTCAGTAACTAAAATACACAGAAAGGGAAAGAAAAGGAACAAAGGGATAATATTATTCATCTGAAACCAAAAGCAGAACTGGAACTTTATTCTTATGTTTTAATTGTATAATCACAGTTCCTTCACCTTTTCCCCTTTATACTTGATTACCATTTCATCTTACAAATTTGTTGTTAGATCATACAGAAGTTCTCGTCTCCTTCTTGTTTTCGTACACAAAATACAATGAAAAGCCTCCTTTTATCAGCTGGAAAAAGAGGTGATACTTTCTGCATATGTCAGAAAATGAACATGGTCTGTTCTTGCTAAAACTGACAACAAGATTTCCTGACTTCTGATTTATGCTAAGAATAGACTGTGCAATAAATACCAAAACCAGAATGGAAAAGCATAGTACTCATTCAGCAGTTCTTATTACTGTAATTCTTAAAAGCATTAGTATATGTGACACCACTGTTTATAATAAATCATGTTCTGATTCTTATACATACAAGAACTTTCAAAAATATGTGAAGATAAGAAATAAAAACAGTATAAAATTGAAGTTAAAAAAAGACTCAGGAAATATTGGATTAAAATAATAGGTTATAGTGTGTTTTACTGTTAAGAAGATATAATCTTTACTTCTTCATATTGCACTCCAGATAATTTCAGCCCTGATCTCTAATATTTAATTGGTCCAATTAAAAAAAAAAAAAAAAAATTGAAGCTGTCGAAATGTGGTCAATTCTAATACAAATTACTCAAAACATCTCTTGCTATTTGTTTCAATACCTAATCAAGTTAGTATTAAAAATTCATTTTTTATGGTTTAAATTTATCTTTTTTAAACTTGATACACAGTATAAGGTTAGAATGCACAACTATGTCACTGTAACTATTGCAGCTATTATTATATGTATGGTTAGCCCGTAGAATGTCTGAGCAAAATGAAAGTTAATCAGGATCTTTTCAACTATCATAAAGCTAAAATACTATATTTGCTTCTGTTTACCTGCCAGGGATTGACTAATTCCAAGTAATATTACTGAAGTTAAGATAAAGTATGTGGCCTATGCCTTAAGGAATCCTATTAGATAATTCTTAAATTATTATATATGTACATAGAGTAAAATAGTTGGAGCCTTAATTCAGTTTTATAGATAAAAGGTCTGATGTCACCTAAAATTATCTCCAGAGCCCCAGAATGTGACTGAATTTCTCCACGATGTTAAATATGTTTAAACAAGAAAGGTTTGCTATGTCACTGTTTTTTTTCCTAAACATAATTCTCACATCCTATTACATGGCTATTTTTTATTAATGAGCTCTAAGAAGCATCAAACATATTTCTCCATGGTTATTGTTTTAGCACTATATCACTGTATTTGTGTTGCAAGCACAGATGCTTTTTATTAATCAGCAGTAAGGCTCAGTTCCTTTAGAACTTTCACACCCACTTATCATGAGACAAAGATGAGATAGCCATCTGTGTAAATCTAAATACCTTTTTTGGCAGACTAAATTACTAATTTGTACATTTACACTAGTTTATTTCTTTATCCTTTAACTAATCAATTTGGACCTTCATTTCAACATATCAGTACATATAGATTTTTACCATTCAGAAAATAAAATATTTTGGTCAGACACCATTTTTTCTGAATAAAGTTTTGTATGTTGGTGTTCAGTCATCTTCTACATTATATTATAGCATCACAGAATGGCTTGTGTTTAAAGGGACATTAAAGACCATCTATTTCCAGCCCCTGCTGTGATGGACGAGAGCACTTCTTATTAGACTAGGTTGCTCAGGACACTATCCAACCTGGCTTAGAGCACCTCCAGAGTTGGAGATTCTACTACTTCTATGGGCAACCTGATCTAGTGCCTCATCACCCTCATGGTGAAGAATTTCCTCTTAATGTCTAATCGAGATCTAGCTTCTTCCAGTTTGAAACCACTAACCCTCATCCTGTTACTACACACTTCTATAGAAAGTTCCTCTCCAGCTACCTAGCAGCCCCCCTAAAATACTGGGATACTGCTATAATGTCTCCCTGGAGTCTTCTCTACCTGAACAACCCCAGCTCTCTCAGCCCAAGGTTCTCAAGCCCTCTGATCTTCTTAATAGCCCTCCTCTGGACCTGCACTAACAGTTCCATGTCCTTGTGCTGGGGAGTCCACAGCTGGTTACAGTACTCCAGGTAGGGTCCCACATGAACAGAGTATAGGAACCATGACCTGCTGGCCACACTTCTTTAGAATCAGCCCAGGATATGGTTGTGGCTTCTGGGCTTCAAGTGCATATTACCCACTTATGCTGAGCTTCTCATCAGCTATTGTATCAACATTATACAATAAACATCACAAGGTCAGAAAATAGTTGAAGATTTTTGTCTCTTTTTTTTTTTTTTTTACATTTTAAATCTAAAATTATTAAAAGGATATTAATGCATACTCTCTTTTGAGATATAATGCTGAAGTTATTTGATAGTGCAATTGTACATTAAGCGTGTATTGGTGTATCTGTCAAACCAGGTAGGTGATGCAATATACAACAAAACCTTGGAGAGATAAAAATGATGAGAAATATGTCATCAGTGTTCCACAACTGTTCCACGAACTCATATTTTATTCTTACATTTAGCAAATAAGTAAGTAAAAAAGGCTGCAGCAAATTTAATGTTTAAGATTTAATCCAGTGATGTACTGCTCTGTAAGAACTTACCTTTGAAAAGACTTGTCTGCACGTGAAAATACCATGTTGTTTCAATCTCCTAAATGATATGTGGTCTAAATATTCTAAAGCAATAATACTGGGGAGGATTATTTTTTAATAGTAGTATTTGGGAATAATATGTGTCAAGGACACTTCAATTAGCCCAAATATAGAACCACAATCTTTCAAAATAGAGAAGATACAGAAGAAACAATCATCGAAATTTATCTAGTACCTCATTGTCTCCATCACTGTTTTCAAGTTTAGTTTCTTACATTTTTATTCATCACTGGAAGACCTGTACTTGTGCTCACTGAATTTGCAATTACTCCTCTAGAAAATGAGTGAGCCTAAGCCTAGACTAGCTCTTTAGTTAAAAGACAGTCAGACAAATACCAATAGAAGATTTCTTTCATTTCTATCTTACACAGGGTAGGCACATTCCTTATTACTAAAACAAGATTATTATTTTGTACAGTTTCCATGGGCAAGACTTACCCCATCAATGCTGTATTTAGATGCAAGTTGTTGGCATATTTCTTTATTTGTTCATTTTTTATGAAGATAGATAAACTTGCTTATTATTGTCATTGTGAGCCAAGAATTGCTATGATTGACTTGACATTAAGGAGCTGGAAAGATGCATCAGTACTACACATGCAATCATTGAGAGTGAATATGGTCACTTAATGCAGAAGTATGACTTGTCAAGCTGAATTACTACAAATGAAGCATGATTGATTGATTATACCCTGCCATAAGAGCAAAGGAATTAATTTAGGTAAAGACAAGGTAGTAATACATTTAGGAAAATGTAGTATCAATGGGATGTACAAAACTGGCAAATTCTTGTTATGACATTCATATCTCTTCAGACATCACAGCTGTATGGTGTTGTACAAAATGTTTTCTGTAGATAAATGGGTTGTTGATGCAGCAGAGAAAATAATTCATTCTTATTAATATTTAAACCTGAAGTAAATGTTGTTATTACAAACTTGAAATTGTTAAAAGAAAAGCAAACAAGTAAAGAAATAAAAAATACCCTCCCTCCTAAAAGTTATGACCTAGGATATATTATTAACTTTTTTATAACTACCAGAAAAAGGTGACAAAGCCAAAATGTCCTGTGTATCAACTAAGCTACAACAGATGGCTGTGAATGAGTTAAGGAATGTGCTGGTTTGAGGCTAATTGGAATATTTTAATAGAGAAAAATATATTATAGGCTGTGAAAAGGAAACAATGGTGATGTCTACTTCACTCATAGGCTTGCTGAGATGTTTAAGAATAAGAACTCAAAACATAGATAAGTCAGTCTCTGGGGCACAGCGTCTCGGTCTAGCAGCTTCTGGCTCTTTCTCCTCCGCTGAGTAACTTCACTAACCACTTTCCTTCTAACCCCCCTGGCTGATCCTCAAAATTCACTTTGTGTGTAAGGCAAACCTTGGGGTAAGGTATAGGGGTGGGGAGAAGGAGGAAGGGTGGTTGGGAGCCCCTCCTGGGGTCTCTGATTTCTGGGAGGGGTGTTGTGTTTCTGTATTACCTTTAACTTGTATATTTCTGTAAATATTCCTGTATATAGTGTATATATCTGCTCGTATATTGTGCTAAGCTGTAAATAGAGCTTCATCTCTTAACTTCCAGCCAGCTGAGTTCTAGTCTGGGTCATTTTACAAAGTGTGGGGGGTGGGGAACTCCCAAACCATCACAAGGAATAATTTAAAGATTACAAATCAGTAAGAAGATCAGTATGAAACAGTCTACAATGTATAAGAATATATTTTGGAGATTCCAACCGATTTCCTGAATGATTCCCAATTAGAGTGTGTAGAATTTGCCAGAGAAGACAGACCATTGAAGGCCAAATTCCAGAGAATTTGACTGAAAATGTAAGGAAAATTATCACATTAGATCTATTTTCATAAGTATTTCTGTATTTCTGTTATTTACAGACTGTCCTTAATAGTTGGATAGTGTGATAGTAGTTGGAGGAGTCATTTCACCTCACCAAGACATTTAACTTAGACCTAAAGGTTTTTGACTAAGAATGTATTTAGATCATTAGGACAGTGAAAGAGAACTTTAGACAATAAAACCTCAGCTGCTTCTCCAGGCTCAGGTTCAGTGTATATTTATATTAGAGATTTAGATGTATAAGGATCCTCCTTGTTGTTTTAAGCATCCATTTCTGTATCTGCTTTGTAATCTCTATCTGTAACTCTCTTTCCAAATACAATTCTGTTTTTTTCTCCAATTTGTTTGAGAGCTTCACTCTGTCAGCTCTTTAAACCCTCGACACTCACACACAGTCAAGATTTGCCTCCCTGACTAAATATGCCTTAATATTCTCCCAGACATTAACTAATTTGTTTCTTTCATTGAAGTTCCCTGTNGGTGTTCTACAAAATGTTTTCTGTAGATAAATGGGTTGTTGATGCAGCAGAGAAAATAATTCATTCTTATTAATATTTAAACCTGAAGTAAATGTTGTTATTACAAACTTGAAATTGTTAAAAGAAAAGCAAACAAGTAAAGAAATAAAAAATACCCTCCCTCCTAAAAGTTATGACCTAGGATATATTATTAACTTTTTTATAACTACCAGAAAAAGGTGACAAAGCCAAAATGTCCTGTGTATCAACTAAGCTACAACAGATGGCTGTGAATGAGTTAAGGAATGTGCTGGTTTGAGGCTAATTGGAATATTTTAATAGAGAAAAATATATTATAGGCTGTGAAAAGGAAACAATGGTGATGTCTACTTCACTCATAGGCTTGCTGAGATGTTTAAGAATAAGAACTCAAAACATAGATAAGTCAGTCTCTGGGGCACAGCGTCTCGGTCTAGCAGCTTCTGGCTCTTTCTCCTCCGCTGAGTAACTTCACTAACCACTTTCCTTCTAACCCCCCTGGCTGATCCTCAAAATTCACTTTGTGTGTAAGGCAAACCTTGGGGTAAGGTATAGGGGTGGGGAGAAGGAGGAAGGGTGGTTGGGAGCCCCTCCTGGGGTCTCTGATTTCTGGGAGGGCTGTTGTGTTTCTGTATTACCTTTAACTTGTATATTTCTGTAAATATTCCTGTATATAGTGTATATATCTGCTCGTATATTGTGCTAAGCTGTAAATAGAGCTTCATCTCTTAACTTCCAGCCAGCTGAGTTCTAGTCTGGGTCATTTTACAAAGTGTGGGGGGTGGGGAACTCCCAAACCATCACAAGGAATAATTTAAAGATTACAAATCAGTAAGAAGATCAGTATGAAACAGTCTACAATGTATAAGAATATATTTTGGAGATTCCAACCGATTTCCTGAATGATTCCCAATTAGAGTGTGTAGAATTTGCCAGAGAAGACAGACCATTGAAGGCCAAATTCCAGAGAATTTGACTGAAAATGTAAGGAAAATTATCACATTAGATCTATTTTCATAAGTATTTCTGTATTTCTGTTATTTACAGACTGTCCTTAATAGTTGGATAGTGTGATAGTAGTTGGAGGAGTCATTTCACCTCACCAAGACATTTAACTTAGACCTAAAGGTTTTTGACTAAGAATGTATTTAGATCATTAGGACAGTGAAAGAGAACTTTAGACAATAAAACCTCAGCTGCTTCTCCAGGCTCAGGTTCAGTGTATATTTATATTAGAGATTTAGATGTATAAGGATCCTCCTTGTTGTTTTAAGCATCCATTTCTGTATCTGCTTTGTAATCTCTATCTGTAACTCTCTTTCCAAATACAATTCTGTTTTTTTCTCCAATTTGTTTGAGAGCTTCACTCTGTCAGCTCTTTAAACCCTCGACACTCACACACAGTCAAGATTTGCCTCCCTGACTAAATATGCCTTAATATTCTCCCAGACATTAACTAATTTGTTTCTTTCATTGAAGTTCCCTGTATTTTTAAATGTAAATCGATTCCTTTCTCAAGCAGTTGAGGTCTGAAAGGTGATGAACAAGCATAGAGAGCCATGCAGAACTGACGTTTCCATTCCATGCCAAAGAACCCATATCTGCCTTAAAATTACCTGAGCCAGGGTCACTATTTTTCATTTGCATAATCACACTAACCCATGTGCTATTGTGTCAGTTAAGGAGTGATGCCTCACCTTAAGCAGAGAGTCTGGACCAGTAGTAGTGGTTGTAAGCTTGTTGACTGTGATGGCATTGTTCTGGAAAATAACACATTATTCTTTAATTTTCAACAAAGTCATGGAGGCAATTTTCTTTATGAGAATTCATAATTTGTGTTTGTAGTTATCATAAGCAGTTTGCATGTAAATATGTAGAGGGAAAGAGCATGTAGTGAACAACATACCAGAGTAATGTTTAGGATGGAATCTGCCCAGGCTTTCATTCTTGAGTTAACAATCTAAAATGTTTTTACTGAGAAGTTGAGAATCATAGAAAGGTAGATGTTGGAAGAGAACTCTGGCAAACACTTAGTCCTATCCCAGGCTAACACAGGTATGCTTAGATGAGGTTGCCCAGGAATGCATCCAGTTGCACAGGAATGTGTCCAGGCAGGTTTTGAAAGTCTCCAGAGATGGAAACTCCACAACCTCTCTGGGCAACCTGTTAAAGACTCTGTCATCCTCCCCTTAAGCACAGGTAAAACCACCTGTGTTCCGGTTTGTACCCACAGCCCCTTGTCCTATCACTGCACACCACTGAAAAGAGACCAGCCCCATCCTTATGACCTCCACCCTTTAGATACTAATTCATGTTTCTAAGATCCCCTCCCAGTCTTCTCTTTTCCAGCCTTGAACAGCTCTAGGTCTCTCAATCTTTCTTTGTAAGAGTGACACTCCTGTCCCCTAGTCATCCTAATGACCCTCCATTGGACTCTCAGTAGTTTCTGTCCTTGAACTGGGGACTCCAGAACTAGACACAATACTCCAGAGACAGTAGAGGAGGATGTCCCTCAATCTGCTGGCCACACTCTTCTTAAAGCACCTCAGAATACTCTTCTTGACCATGAGGGCACATTGTTGGCTCATGGTGAACCTGTTCTCCATCAGCATTCCCAGGGTCTTCTTTGCAGAGCTGCTTTCCATCAGGTCAACCCCTCACCTGTACTGATGCATAGGGTTATTCATCCCCAGGTGGAGGACTCTACACTTGCCCTAGTTCAATTTCATCAAGCTAACCTCCGCACAACTCTCCAGCCTGTACAAGTCTCCCCTAATGGCAGCACAGCCTTCTGGTGTGTCAGTTAATCCACCCAGTTTTGTATCATCAGTAAATTGCTGAGAACACATTGTTCCCTCATCTAGGTCATTGATGCATACGTTGACCAAGACTGGACCCTATAGTGACCTCTGGGAAACACCACTAGCTACAGGCCTCTAGATAAACCCTGCACCATTGATCACAGGCCTCTGTTCTCTGCCATTCATCCAGTTCTTAGTCCACCTCATTGTCCACTCATCCAACCTACACTTCCTAAGCTTACCTATGAGGATACCATGGGAGGTTGCCAAAAGTCTTGCCAAGGTCAAGATAGATGACACACATTGCTCTCCCCTCATCTACCTAGCTAGGTGCACCATCAATTAGTCATAGCACAGAAAGGTTTGGGAAAATAAAAAAAACACAAATAGAAGACTGCTATATATTTTGGAGTAATTATAATTTGTCCAATTATTGTTCAGAAAGCCTAAATAAATCAGTCCAGTCTTCATTAAGGCTGTGGTTTATCCCAACTAAATGTAATTGTAAAATTAAGATTCTAATCTAAACCAACTAAAATCATTGAGGAAAAGTGATAGTCACTTTAAAAAGGTCTCAAATGAAAATTTCTAAATATGGACGGATAACAATACCTTTCCATTTCCTCCTAACATCTCACTATCAGATCAGGTTGCATGTTAATTTAGCTGGAATTGAGCTCCTAAGTGAAAAAAAAAATTAAAGGCACCTGCTTCATCTCAGTGTCTATATAGGAGGATGAGGCACTTATGACTGATTGGTGCACCTGGCTTCAGTGTGGTAACAATTTTGTTAGAGCCACAGGACTCTAGGACTGGGAATTTAAACTGAAACATAGAATCATACAATGTTAGGAGTTGGCAGGGACTTCCAGAGATCATCGTGTCCAACCTCCCTACCAAAACCGGATCACTTCGGGCAGATAACACAGGAACACGTCCGGGTTGGCCTTGAAAGTCTCCAGAGAAAGAGACTCCACTGTGTGTCTGGGCAGCATGTTCCAGTGCTCTGTCACCCTAACAGTAAAGAAGTTTCTCCTCATGCTGAGGTGGAACATCATTTTTAGCATCTTCCACTTGTATATTTGACCTAGTGTGCTGGTTTGAGGCTAATCGGAATATTTAAATGAAAAAAAAATAGATTATAGGCTGTGAAAAGCAAACAATAGTAATGTTTACTTCACTCATAGGCTTGCTGAGATGTATAAAAACAAGGACACAAACATAGACAGAGAGTCTCTCACTCTGTTGAAGTCGGTGTGTCTTTCTCCCTGGGCTTTTGCAGCTGTGTAACCCAACTAATCATTCTGTTTCTAACCCCACTTGCTGATCCTCCAAACTCACCTTGCACGTAAGGCAGACCCTGGGGTAAGGTAGAGTGGTGGAAAGAAGGTGGAAGGGTGGTTGGGAGCCCCTCCTGGGGACTCAGATTTCTGGGAGGGGTATTGTGTTTCTGTATTACCTTTAACTTGTATGTTTCTGTATATTTCTGTAAATATTCATGTATATTGTGTATTTATCTGCTTGTATATTGTGCTAAGCTGTAAATATAGTTTCATTCCTTAACTTCCAGCTAGCTGAATCTAGTCTGGGTAATTTTCATAGCGTGGGGGGGGGGGCAGTGAGGGGGCAGGTAACTCCCAAACCATCACACCTAGAACAAACTGCATATTATTTATCTCTATTTTTTGACATCACCTTTATAAAAAACAAGTCTTGCGTCAGCTCACTGATGACCACTACTCTAAGGACTGTTTTGTCATAACTTTTTCCCAGTACTTTTTCTCTATTAATTTGGTTGTAGCTTTTGACATTTAATCCTATTATCTTGTTCTTTTTTTTTTCAACACTAGCTGTCACCAGGAAACATGCAATATCTAGCCAAAAAACCAAAGATTTAAAATAGATATGTTAAATTTAAGAAAGATGAGACTATCTTATTAGGTATTATCATCTAATCAATTAATTTTGCCTGGTTATTCTCACATCAAGGGCATTAATTTTTTTTGCTGAAGTTTATACTCAATAGGGACTTCTCAGTAGTATAAAAATACTGCAGTAGGACCCACTGTGAGGATGCTGCAGGAGATGAGGCTGCCTGAGGGCTGGGAGATGGAAGGATTCCTCAGTGTTTGGCAGGCAATCCCACCTCTCAGCCAGAGGCAGGGCAACTGACAGGGAGGCAGCCCTAGCCCCAGGCATTGGGCACCTCACTGAGGACAGGTCAAGGTGAGACTGGGACTTGGGCTCATGGATGAGCTCAGCTGGATGGGTCCCATGGCCATGCACAGCAGGGCTGCGGGGAGNCTCCTCATGCTGAGGTGGAACATCATTTTTAGCATCTTCCACTTGTATATTTGACCTAGTGTGCTGGTTTGAGGCTAATCGGAATATTTAAATGAAAAAAAAATAGATTATAGGCTGTGAAAAGCAAACAATAGTAATGTTTACTTCACTCATAGGCTTGCTGAGATGTATAAAAACAAGGACACAAACATAGACAGAGAGTCTCTCACTCTGTTGAAGTCGGTGTGTCTTTCTCCCTGGGCTTTTGCAGCTGTGTAACCCAACTAATCATTCTGTTTCTAACCCCACTTGCTGATCCTCCAAACTCACCTTGCACGTAAGGCAGACCCTGGGGTAAGGTAGAGTGGTGGAAAGAAGGTGGAAGGGTGGTTGGGAGCCCCTCCTGGGGACTCAGATTTCTGGGAGGGGTATTGTGTTTCTGTATTACCTTTAACTTGTATGTTTCTGTATATTTCTGTAAATATTCATGTATATTGTGTATTTATCTGCTTGTATATTGTGCTAAGCTGTAAATATAGTTTCATTCCTTAACTTCCAGCTAGCTGAATCTAGTCTGGGTAATTTTCATAGCGTGGGGGGGGGGGCAGTGAGGGGGCAGGTAACTCCCAAACCATCACACCTAGAACAAACTGCATATTATTTATCTCTATTTTTTGACATCACCTTTATAAAAAACAAGTCTTGCGTCAGCTCACTGATGACCACTACTCTAAGGACTGTTTTGTCATAACTTTTTCCCAGTACTTTTTCTCTATTAATTTGGTTGTAGCTTTTGACATTTAATCCTATTATCTTGTTCTTTTTTTTTTCAACACTAGCTGTCACCAGGAAACATGCAATATCTAGCCAAAAAACCAAAGATTTAAAATAGATATGTTAAATTTAAGAAAGATGAGACTATCTTATTAGGTATTATCATCTAATCAATTAATTTTGCCTGGTTATTCTCACATCAAGGGCATTAATTTTTTTTGCTGAAGTTTATACTCAATAGGGACTTCTCAGTAGTATAAAAATACTGCAGTAGGACCCACTGTGAGGATGCTGCAGGAGATGAGGCTGCCTGAGGGCTGGGAGATGGAAGGATTCCTCAGTGTTTGGCAGGCAATCCCACCTCTCAGCCAGAGGCAGGGCAACTGACAGGGAGGCAGCCCTAGCCCCAGGCATTGGGCACCTCACTGAGGACAGGTCAAGGCGAGACTGGGACTTGGGCTCATGGATGAGCTCAGCTGGATGGGTCCCATGGCCATGCACAGCAGGGCTGCGGGGAGATGGAGATCAGACCTCCTGTGGTATGGAGATCAGACCTCCTGTGGTGTCACTGGGGCAACAGTTGATGGTCCTGGGATGCTAATACAGAGTCCTGGGCAGTGGACAGCATAAAGCCAACCTCAGAGAGGCTGGTCAGGAACAGTCAGACACATTAGTACCCTCTGGGCCCTGACAATGGTATTCATTCTGTAGACATCTAACCTTTTGTCTGCATGTAGATCTCTACACACTTGATGTAAATCTGAAAGCTTCCTGTATAGTAACGATTTGGTAAAACTAAGTTGTTTATTCTAATCTAAAGCAAAAGAATGGCATAAACATTTAAGCTAAAAATTACACAGATGTTCGTGTAATTTGAATTGCTCTGTGAAAATGATTTTGCTCCAGCACTGCAGTCCCAGGATGACAAAGGCCTCCTCTAAGCCCTTGTATGACATCTGGATCTCCTGAAACTTCTTAATAAGTATCATTGGCTGATGAGTAAAGCCTTACAAACCCAATAAAATACATCCTAGCTATTTATCCAGATTCAATAATAAGACACAAAAAGCCTTTGTGAAATCAAGATATGGGAAATCTACAAGCCTTGTCATAGATATGAAAAAATAATAAGAAATTGGTTAACAAGAGTTGTTCTTAATGTGCTGCTCTTATCTACCTTCTTGTTATTTTCTGTGTAGTTAAAAGCTTTTGATAATTTGTTCTGGTACATTTTTTTATAAAGTTGACTAGCTGGTCAATATTTACTCCCTTCTCACCTGTTTCCCCCTGTTTTACATTTCAAAGATAGGCACCTTGCTTTTTTGTTTTGCTTTGTGTTCTCAGTCTTTAGGACCTCATTCATCTTTCACGAGTGCTTAAAGATAAATGCTAACAGTGTATCTCTAAAGCAGACAGTCAGCAAATGCCCTTAAGTGTTATGATCCATAGTGTTATATAGCCTAAGACTTAGAAACCTTGTTCCAAGAATGAAATTCAAAGTAATGACATAACTATCTAAAGGGTGGTATTTGTAGAAGAGCAGAAATGAAATTCACAGCAGTTAGCCTGCTCTATGCTGGGTGTACATAGCACAGAAAGAAATAGGTTTATTTAAGATCTTTGCAAAATCCCCAATCTCACTATTTAGGAGTTAATCTAAATTCAAGATCTGAAATACCCTTTATAGGTGTATATTTGAATAATAATAAGAACAATGAAACCTTTTTCCTTTCGCAGGCAAGACAGAAGATGGCTAAGTTATTAAAAAAAAAAAAAGTGCCGACATCTTTAGGCAATAGAAGAAACACAGGATAAACATGACTTGAAACTTTCATTTCTGAGAACTTAAGAAATTAATACTTGTTCCTGATTCTTTGCATTTTCTTCATTATTACTTCTGCATTTATTTTCTTAGTCTTACCTGACTCCTCAACTCTTTAGAGCTGGTATGAATTATGTTGGTTATTTGGCAATCACTGGCAATATTAGAGAAATACTTCAGTATTGGTATTGTTTAGTGAGGAATTTCTCTGCAGAATGATCCAATGTTGTTACAGAAGGGGGTAATNCTCATCCCATTTTATCCAATACAGCCCGAGACCAATGGGCCCTTGGACACGAGATAGCCAATCAAATGGCAGTTAGCCAAGATTTGGCCATATTGGGTGAAGCCATAGGCTTGCTTTACCCTTTTTTGGGCAGAACATGGGCCTTGCATAAGGCAACCGTGTGCACCCTGTTTACCGCAGTTGCTGGGCAGGCCACAGACCCCAGAATTAGTGGCGCCAGGTTCTTTGTCCCTTTTCCCGCGGTTCCTCTCCCCAAAACAGAAGAAGGGAGAGCAGAAAAACATGCCTGGGCAAGCCAGGACATGTACAAGCCTAATTTGGCCTGTTTAGGTCTACCACGACAAATATTTATTTTCCTTTTCCTTCTTTTATAGTCAAGGAAGGTTTTCTTAGTAACTGTGATGACTGTATAATATTTAATGCATTAGCCATTTGATTGTCAACCTACAGGATTGTCCTGCTGTTCTATATGCATTCTGTCATCTGACCTAGTTGGTTTTTTTGGGGCATATCTCTTTACAACAGATTAAAGCAGGACTTGCGGTTATGATAAATTATCTTTTCTGTATTTACTGTCTTTGTCTGATGCACATCGGAATTTCCATTTTGAAATTATCCGGCTGTAGGATCCAGACATTACATAAATTGAAAAATAAACACTATTAAATGTAGTAACATCTGTAGCAATAGTTACTTTCAAATTGTATTACTCTATCCAGTATACGTGTCAGGTGTAGAGAAATACCACAGAGAATAGCTGAGAAAATATTTCCTGGTTTATGAAAAAATACAATATTTAATTAATTTATAGTGATATAACACTATAGCAGTAATGCAGGCCAAAAAAACCCAAACTCAAATGTATATATATATCAGTTCCCTTTAATGAGATAAATTAACTTATTTTTGAAACTGCTTATACTTGTTATGCCGAATGCTTTTAAAGCATTAGAGTGGTTATGGAGATAGCTATCTTTATGCTGTAACACCCATTTTTGTCCCTTCCTGTGCTTGATTCCTACTGTTTAACATTTACAGCCTATGATTGTAGCTCCTAGTTGGCTTTTAGCTCTTTAACTCAAGATCGACTTTTTATTCTTCGTTCTTGATACTGTCTTTTGACCTTGGACTTACTTTTCAGGTACATCCAGTTTATATTTTTCCCTGAACATTTTCCCTGCTTCCTCAGTACTATATTGGATTTTTTTTACAGCTGCAGAATTACTAAATATATGTACAATTTTGTGAGGATTTTCTTAATAGTCACATTAAAACCCAAACCAAACAAAAATAACAGCTGCTGACGCAATGGAATTTTGTTTCCGTGTTCTGGTGTCACTGAACAGCAATAATCATTAGATTCCCTTCTATTAGTTTTGTGTGCCAGCTTTCAGAATGCAACACTAAACTTCTCCAGAACATGACATTCATAAAATGGGTTCCATACATTTAGTTTTTTAAAAATATTTTATTTTCTGTTAACACTACAGAAAACATCTATAAATTCATTAAATCTTTATCTGTTAAGAGAATAATATATAATGAGAATAACTCTTCTCTGTGGATGCAGTGTAATTTGAATTTAATTCAATTCTAGTCAATGACTACTGGTGGGATTAATTTTTGCGTTGATGATTCATTTCTGTATTGCAGGTAGGAGGATTTCAGTGCAATTTACATGTGACAATGTTGACATCTTATAAAGCCCCTGTTATACCCATTAGATATTTCAAGTTTAGTTCATCCTAACAGTATTGGGTGTCATATGAGATAACCTAGTGTATATGTGATATCTACATGTGTTTGGGAGAAGATACACTGGACTTGTGAAAGATTTGTGTCACATTGGCTATGAACCTGAAAATGAAAAGGGGTGTGTCAAGATATGAGAATTAATCAGCTGAAACAAACCTTTAGTGCACATGAGAATGTCAGTCCTTAGGCTTGTAAGTGCAGGCATCCACACCCTGATCCTACCAAGATCTGAATAGAGGTATATGTGTTCCTTCTCCTAATCCATAACTAGTAACATCTTCCTCTGATAAATCCAATATGACAGAAGTGTTACAATTAATATTGAATTATGAATTATGAATATTATTTTCCCAATATGAACATACCTCATTTATTAGTATTAAAAAATTCACTGGATCACGTGAATTCGGTTGACAGCAAGTATTTACACAAAGGGTATTTATGAACACAGAATTAAACAGTTAGAACTTGAAAAAAGAGAAACACAGTAAACAGGAAAATTCTGAGTATGCAACAGGCTGTACTTGCTATGGTCAAAAGGTGGACCAAACACACTTGCTCAGTGAGTCTAAAAACTAGCCTAATCTTCACTTATGAATAAGATTTAGCCTGAATACCACTCACAAGATGCACTAATTTCCTAGGTATGTTTCCTGCAGAAAGATGCTTCCAGAAACCACGATTATGATCCCAAGGGTAAAAGTACAATATATATTCCATGGCAGAGGGAAGGAGAGGAAAACTTAGTTACCATAAGTTGCAAACACCCGGCCACTGTGAATAGCTTTGCTGCAGGCAGGAACCCAGTTAATGAGCTGCTAATGGGGGAAAGCCCTGTTGTTTACTAAGGCAATCACCCTTCCAGAGCAGCCTCAGAATCTCTGAAGAAAGGCTTGAAGAAAGGCTGAAAAAAGGCTTGAAAAAGGCTTGGAAAAGGCAGGCTTTTTCAAATCATTCCCCTATTAATTACATTTTGAAAACCAAACTGGCCAACAGGCACAAGCATCAAGAGTTTTGGCCAGTGTATTTAAAGTATTGTGCCTTGGGCTATCTACACATATATTCCCCAAGTGGGAAGGCATGTGTGGGGCTGCACAAGACACCTGACCGTGGTGTTGAATTGCTACCGTTTAGGGCAGGTTTAACGGAGCCAACCCCCCATTGTTTGTTTTGTCTGCTCCTCAACTCGATTCCTGGACCCTACAACGACAGAAGTAGGGACAGTGGCCAAACTAGTCTAGCAGGATTTATGCCCTGCCAGGACAGATAGATCGTCAAAACTGTAATATTTACTGATGCTGCTTCTTATTGCTTCCACCACCTTGAGTCAGATTTAAAGTCTTTTGATTAATAGAAAGACTCACAGAACAGCTTTCAATTAGCAAAATACAGGTATCAAGTGTTTTTTTGGTATATTCTGGAATACTTTACCTTACCTGTGGTGTTGTTCCAGAAAGTTTTGGGTTTCCAATACATCATATACACTGGCTAAATATTTTGGAAACTCCAGGCCATATCAAATAAAACTAGGTGCCTATGTTTAGACAGTGGGACTGAACTTTAGTGAGACTGTTACATTTAGACATAGAAACTGTAGACATAGAAACTTCTTGTTAGTAGTAGTTAGGCTAAAGGATGAATAGAATCAGAAAAATATGTAGAGAATGTGCTGAGAAGAAGAAACAATTATCAAAAGGATCAGTAGAGCATATAGAACATGTAGGAATAACAAGCTGTTGCATAGAGATAAGAAGATATATGATAAACAAGAAGCCCAGGTGAGGGAAAAATCAGTTACCCATTACCTGTGAGTTAGACAAGCATGACGATTTCTGGGTTTAGGAGTTGATAACCAATTGTTATCGGTATGAAATATGTAACCGAATGTGCTTACTTTGAAATCCCCTGAAATGTGAAACTCTGTACATAAGCCTAATTGTAAAAGGTATAAAAGCTGGTTTGAAACTGAGGGTCGTTGGAATCCTGACTTGGGACATTAGTCCTCGGGTTCCCGGGCCCTGAATAAAGCACCGCATAAACTAACTTTCTGTTGGTTTGTGTTTTCCTGAACGGGCAACAAGACTTTCACTTAGTAACCCCCAAATGTATTCAGAGAGTGTTCAGAAGCCTTATTTATATTTACAGGTAACAGCTACAAACACAACTTGGGAACTATAAGTTAGAACAGCCTAGTGAGGAGGGAATTAAGTTAAAGTTCTAAACGTAGCTGGAATAAAGCAGTCTGTCTGCTATCCCAAATCACAGAATCACAGAACTTCAAATTGACGTACCAATATATTTAGTTGTTGTCCATATCTGGAACTTCAAATCAGATGAAAATCTTCTTGTCACCTATACAGTTCTGTTGCAGCTGCTGTTTTGCAAGGAAGAGTTTCAGGGACACATGTATGGCACGTGGGATTGTGAAATCTTCTCTAGCTATTGAATCCGACACTGCGAACAACGAAACTAAAACATTGCCAGCTTCCTGACATGCTGGCATCTTATTGGGGAATGCTTTTTAGTTTGTGTACGAGGCTGCATTCTATTGGTTAGATGAATTAGTGTAAAAGATAGAAAGAGTATTTAAACAGCTACTCCGAGCAATAGATGAGACTGGGGGGTTAGGGATTCTCAGGGACTTCTACTTCTGTTAGCTAATTTCTTGTATTAAGGCCTTCTGGGACGACTACTGCAAGAAACACACTGAGCTTCTGTTACTGACACTTTGTGATAGTGGGATTTCTGCAATGCTGTAATAAAAGGCTTCTGAGAGGACTCCTGAGATTCTCTACTCTCTGCATTTCTGGAATCCCATTATGGACAAGTGGGGTTTGTGAAACCATTGTAGAGGTTACTACACAGTTTGATAATAGTGGTGTAATATATGTAAAACTGTGCTGGTTTGAGGGTTAATTGGAATATTTTAATGTGATAAATTTGTCCCACTCTGGTCTAGGATGCTGGATCTATTCACTTCTTCACTCCACTCTAATATGTCTCCTTTAATCTTGGCTAACACAAAACAACATAAGCTTTGCTGGTTCTTTTGCTTGTCTGTCTGGTAAAGTAGAAGGAGAAAGAGAGGGATAGCTTTGATCTCCTTCTGGGAAGTTTCTTTATCCGGGAGGGAGTTTGGATTTCTGTATTATTACTTATTTGTATATAATTGTAAATGCTTGTAAATATATTGCATATATATGCTTGTAAATTTTACTTTGCTGTAAATAGAGCTTCATCTTAATTCCAGGCTGTCTGAGCTAGTCTGGTAAATTTAAATAATGTGTGTGTGTAAGTTCCTAACCCACATCAAAAACAAACAAACAACATTTTTCCTGTTCATGATAATGAACTGTTTAGATTTTGAGGGGTATGAAAACATCCCTTGTTTTGTTAACTTACTCCAGTATATTTTTGGTTCATAGTTTGATCTTTCATTTGTTTGTCTGTTTTGTTTTGGTTTGTTTTTTTCCAGACTGGGTTTCTCTACTCAGGTATTTTAGTTTCATAACAATTATAAGTAAGTCTTATGGAGTGCTTCACAAAAGAAATCATAATTTTCATCTCCTGCTTGTAGATAAAGAAAGGGAAATGTAGATAATTTCCAAACTCAGGAAATAAACAATGAAGTTCTAGAAATAAAATTTATGAGTTCTAAACAATTGGCCAATGTAAATTCTTTCTGTCTGTAATGCTTCCAAATTTATCTACCAACATTTCTCTGTTTAAAAAACAGAAAAATTGAGGGAATGAAAATCTTCTAATATTTATTTTTAAATCTTAAATCTCAGTATTTAGAAATTTTAAACTCTTTCTTTTATACTATGAAACTATAATATTACATTTCAGTCATCAAGGATGGTTTTTCAGAACCAACTCTTCTCTTGGGTATATATGAAGAGATGCAATCCCAGTTGCACACAGGAAAACTGTTTCATTCAGTATTGAAACAGATGAACAGGGATTTGCAAATGCATCTGCTAATCTGAATTATGCAATAGAAATTTAATTTTTAAAAAAAATTATTGGTTTAATACTTATACATTCTATCTGCATAATAATCATATCTTGGTTTATAAAAAATATCTGTTGGTACTGCCCCATTTTCTGTGTTAAAAAGTTGACTGCAGTTTGACTTCTAGCAATCAATAACAGAGTAAATTGTCTATTTTCTCTGCTGGAGAAGTGTAGGGTCGCTTGGAAAAAGACAATTCAGAAACAATGTATTGTTTGAAAATCTAATTTTATTGTCTATAATTCTTCCATGAAATATTTCCTCAAATATCAAAATAAACTTCTTTTTCCTTTCCTTTTTCTGTCCATCATAAAGATTCATAAATTGAAATTCCCAGAGATCAGACTAACCTAATACTGTCACCACTGGGATTAAAGGTTGCTCTGATTGAGAGGAACAGAGGATATGAAGGAAGTTTTAGAGCTCTGTTCAAGTTCAGAATAAACTACAAAAAGAATTGTTGCTCACAGTTATTTTCTGACATAGTCACTTTTGTGCAAACAAAAAAAAAATTTTTTATCAGTATCATGGATTAATATATTTTGAAGGACTTGGAGGGAAAAAAAAAAGTCTTATTTGAATAAATGAGGGAGCACAAAATATACAGCTAATAGAAATAAAGAAGCAAACATCCTAAAACTTTCAAACACAGATTGAAAGAAAGCTGAAGATTTACTTGCAAACATGAAATGAGTACCTATTCTTATTTCTGTATGCTAAGTTATTTACTAAAACCTCCCCCAAACCAAATCAAGTTGTCCCAGAGCCATGTTATATCTTCATATAATTACTTATAATTACTTTCATTTTTATGAAGGTTGGTATTTCATGACCAAATTTTACACAATTCAGTATGTATTCATTGTAATGCACATACAGCTTTCTTCACACTCTTAATGTTCTAGGCACGTTAGTTTTTGCTATTTCTATGGGTAAACTTTTTACAGTATCACAGTATCACAATATCACCGAGGTTGGAAGAGACCTCAAAGAGTTTTCAGCAATTATGCAATAACTCATACTATGTCTTGCAGTCCACTTAATATTCATTTGCTGAATGCAAAGCAGACTATTTATGTGACCTTCAGGGTTTAGTCATTTTTAAGCTCAATGGTTGACTGTAGGAAGAATTTCCACTTGAAAAAAAAAGGGAAAAAAAAAAAGAAGCAACAAAACATAAAAATCTTTAATAATCTAATGTATCTAATGTTTGGTAAATGGTAAGTGATTCAAATAACAGGACAAATAGGCATTACTTATTTACATCTTCTAAAGACTTTAAATGACAAAGTGTTATACATTTATTAATGTCTAAAAGTGTTGGCAGACAAATGAAGAATATGTAATATTAAATGTATTTTTAGAGTTTAGACAGATACAAGAAAGAAAGAAAGAGAAAGAAAGAAAAGAAAGAAAGAAAGAAAAATCAAAGCAACATTAGTTTAAAACACATTAAAAGGACTTCAAAATTATTTGCATGGCACATGGACAACAGACCAGGACTTTGCTTTTGTATAGGCTTACAACTTAGTGTTATTAGTGGAAGTCATTAGTATTTAATGGCATTGTACTACCAGATATGAAACTACTTTTAAAGACTTAGGTCACCTTCTAGTATTTGTCTACAATTGTAAAAGTAAAATCATTGTAACAAATAAAACTGTTAAACTAAGACTAGCATTTAAACAAATGAGACAAAATCTTCAGGGTAGACCAAGATTTTTTTAAGATTGAAGTTACATGCACAGCTTCTCTTTGTGGTGCATATACTCTGTGAACAAACAGTAACATTCCAGATCTGTATTTCCATCCAACTATAAAGCAGAGCTAACAGAAAAAATTGCCGAATTTTGAATGGAAATATAATATCATTGCTCAGGAATGTTTTAAAATGAATGTTATTAGTCTCAAAATAATTTTGAAATTATTTGTATAATAATCAAATATTTGTTACTAGTGATTGTAGTGTGGTAGTTTCATACTTTGGCAGATCATAGGAGCTGAAATAATCTATACGTGTATAATTTTGTGTTTAAGTGATCAAAGACAGCTTCCAGTCAGATCATATTGAAACATGTTATCTTATTTTCTGGCTCAAACTATGTCTGTACCCTAATGAGAATATTTATTTTGGACTCAAATAAGTACTAAATCAAATGGCAGTTTGTTGAAGTTACCTTCAAAATTGCCATTCCTGTATTTCGATATCTATTTAACCATAAAGTAAGAGTATAAATACACAGATACTATAACAGCAGACATCCTTCATTAACATCTCTTCAGTTATTAAAGTAATACGATCACATTTCTGATAGCCAAAGGAGTTTAGAATTCAGGTAGCAGAGCGATCTATAGAGAAAGTATGACACAAAGGATGTGCTAAGCCATTTATTTATTACTAAAATAACAAATAACATGATATGGGGGCCATTCTCTCAACTTGAGACAAAGCAATACATCGTGGTTTTGTTTGTTCAACTAAGGTCTCTTATTTATCTGTCCTGCCCCTAGGAACAAATATAGACTCTAACTATTTAGAATAGTCCATGACCAATTTTAACCTCTGAGGTGTCCTCAGCTATTCATTAAGAAAATTATTTGACCTGGCCCAAACTGTAACAGGGATCACTCTATCTCTATTAGTACAGGTAATCGTGTTCCCACGGTNTGTAATATAATTTTCTCCATTAAAATATTCCAATTAGCTCAAACCAGCACACACAATTAATATTCCCTGGTACAGTCCGATTTATAAACATAAATGTAAATATTGATAATTTCTTGCTAAATGGCTTATCATCTACTTCCTTAAGCATTACTTGATTTTGAAAATTCTGGATTCCTAAATGTTTCTTTCATCACAGTTGCACTTTCTAGAAAAACTGCAAAGACATCTTCAAAATGCAAAGATGAGATTTGATCCTTAAGTCATTGCTGAGGTCCAGAATGTACTTTCCTATTTAACTGCTCAGGACTGTGGCATATAAGGTGAAGTTTCAGTACATGACTGTGCCCAAGATAGACAGGTAAATAGAGGACAAGAAGGATAACATTTGTAATTTGAAACAACCTGGACCTTGCAATGCCCAAATTCACCAGAGGTAAAAGTGGAGCAACTGGAAATTTTGTGATTCTCTCAAAATTAACTGTTTCAAAGTGGCTTCTATAGGGAAAGTGGTGAACCACATTCTGCAGGAACTGATCATCCACATATTATCAGGACATAGCAATTGCTGTCCCACTGAGATCAGCACAAATATATTAGAAGTATTATTTCAGAATTAGATCTGAAACTGTATCCAAAATAAACAGATGGCCATTCTCTCTACAATTAGATGAACTAACCCCCTGTATTTTGGCTTGCTCAAAATCTGAATGTAAATGTTGTTATTCTGGCTCTCCTCTGATTTCCATATAATCAATTTAGATATTACTACAAGCCAGGAGATTCCCATAGTCAATTGCTATTCCTTTTCCATGCTTAATGTTTCTTTTTTATTGCTCTTTATAAAAAAACTGGGAGCATTCATGATCTCTAGCAAATTGCAGAACACCTGCACCATTGTCAGAATTAACTGAATTGTATTGTGCACAACTGCATGACTACCACAAATCAATGGCTGAAAAGAAGCATTTAACCTGTATCTGCTTTTGAGAGGCTATATAGACATACATTTCAAAAATAGAACTTATTATAATACTCTTAAGCACAGGAAATGGCCATCTGGGTTCTTGAGGATTTTAAAAATTCTTTCTGAGATCAACATCATTTTAATAGGTAGTTACTTTCATTGCTAATTACTATATGCTATCTTAAATTGAATTTAAATGGTATGTGAGGCAGCAGTCTCAGAGTATCCTCAATCTGTAATACTCAAGATTGTTCACAGAACTTAACTGATTCCCCTATAAATTTCAGCTTCAAGAATTGTTTATGCTAAAACAGTGGGCAAAAGAAGTTAACAAAGTAGACTTTTTTTCTATCATTTTAAATTAATTCATTTTACAGTATCACAGTATCACCGAGGTTGGAAGAGACCTCGAAGATCATCAAGTCCAACCCATTACCACAGACCTCGAGACCAGATCATGGCACCAAGTGCCACGTCCAAACATATCTTGAACACCTCCAGGGATGATGACTCCACCACCTCCCTGGGCAGCCCATTCCAGTAGTGAATGACTCTCTCAGTGAAGAACTTTCTCCTCACCTCCAGCCTAAACTTCCCCTGGAGCAGCTTGAGACTGTGTCCTCTTGTTCTGGTGCTGGTTGCCTGAGAGAAGAAAGCAACCTCCTGCTGGCCACAACCACCCTTCAGGTAGTTGTAGACAGCAAGAAGGTCTCCCCTGAGCCTCCTCTTCACCAGGCTAAACAATCCCAGCTCCCTCAGCCTCTCCTCATAGGGTTTGTGCTCGAGGCCTCTCACCAGCCTCGTTGCCCTTCTCTGGACACACTCAAGCACCTCAATGTCCCTCTTAAATTGAGGGGCCCAGAACTGGACACAGTACTCAAGGTGTGGCCTAACCAGTGCAGAGTACAGGGGGAGAATGACCTCCCTGCTCCTGCTGGCCACACTATTCCTGATGCAGGCCAGGATGCCATTGGCCTTCTTGGCCACCTGGGCACACTGCTGGCTCATGTTTAGGCTGGTGTCAATCAGCACCCCCAGATCCCTTTCTGTTTGGCTGCTCTCCAGCCACTCCAACCCCAGCCTGTAGCTCTGCATGGGGTTGTTGCGGCCAAAGTGCAGCACCTGGCACTTGGATTTGTTGAAAGCCATCCCGTTGGACTCTGCCCATCTCTCCAGGTGGTCGAGGTTCCGCTGCAGAGCCCTTCTGCCCTCTAACTGACCAACATCTGCCCCCAGCTTGGTGTCATCTGCAAACTTGCTGATGACTGTCTCGATGCCCTCATCCAGATCATCAATGAAGATGTTAAAGAGGATGGGGCCCAGTACTGATCCCTGGGGGACACCACTAGTGACTGGCCTCCAGCTGGATGTGGCACCATTCACCACCACTCCATCCAACTAACCCAGCACAGAGTGTTGCCATCTTAGGTAAGATGAAGAGTAAGAGACAATCTTATTCAGAGTTAACCAGCTAGCCATATACAGTTCAGTATTTCAACATTTGCCTGTTTAATAACCAGACGCTGACTTGTCCGAGAGTATGACTGCCATCTTAATTCTCTGTTACTTCTCTCTGGCAGTATTGTTAATGTGTTTTGGGTTATTATCAGATTAAATACTCCAAAGTGACAAAAGAAACTGGCTTGTATGCAATTTATGATGACATACCTTAAACTTTCAATTGCTTGAAACTGTGTGCTCCTATCTTCATTTGCTCCATGCTACATACTCTGCCCTTGACATTATTTGAATAAACTAAATAGAATATCTAAAGAAAAAAAGTGAAAAATCAATAGGGTGAGGATGCAGTTCCTACAATCCATACAAAAAAAAAAAAAATCTGTGGAATATCTACAACTACTCATAACAGTAACGAGTAGGTGGAAGTATATTCAGTGCACATTGCTGGAGCCAGTAACATATTAATTGTTTCAACCTACTTCTCCTGAGAAAGAAAATATTGAAGGTGTTTGTGGAATGTTAAAAATTTTTTTGTGTGATTCACTGACATGGTTTTTGGTTGCTGAATGAAGGATCCTTTTCTCTCTGTGGAGTACCAAATTTCAGTTATCCTTTCAGTACTAGATACAGATCTATTACCAGTACAAACATTGTATCACTTGCAGCATCACTGACTGTCTTAGGAAGACAAACTGCATTGAGACAGTGATAAGAAAGAATAGAGACTTCCCAAGTGGGCAGAAGTTGCAGAAGGATAACTCTCTCTATCATAGACTTAGGGTTGAGAATGCAAAGAGAGAGGAAATAACTGTAGCAACTGAAAAAAGCTCAGGGTTCTGTTTTTAAGAGTGTTGGTGCCTGTTCTTAGCTATAAATTTCTTAAGTCTAAAGCTCAAGAGTTAATGTTTGTTCTCCTTCGGGACTCATGAATCTTGCGTGCTTGACTACCCAGTGACAGAGCTTCAACATGAGGTGAAAAGGGTATCCCCATTTTCTTTTCTTCTCCTTATTTCCTTTCCTTCTCCCTTATACTTCTGATCAGGTCACATTCCTGGGAGGAGGGGGGAGGGGGGAAACAGTATCTTGGTTTGAAATGCTTTAGATTAAGGATACTGAACTCAAATCTCCCAAGTGATTCCTTTAACCAAGATTCTGTCATACAGAACATGAGCAACTTCTCCTCTCATCACCTTTCTCTGACAGATGTGTTTTAAAGGCAAAGCAATTGAAACTGTTTTATTTGTGGCTCACTAAGTGTCAGGCATGATCAAAGTACAAGTTAAAGACCTTCAGCCCTACAATGCTGGTCTTCTTAGGTAACTTGTGAATTCTATCAGGAGTCAGTTGCAGGATGTGCATACTCAAAAGGAGATGAACAGTTCTGTATATATGTAAAAATAGAATTCCAGGCAGTTAGGAAAGTTTTAGGTCAAACATAGATGCTATAAATGACAATTAACACACAAAATGTGTAGATTCTTTTTTTTTTTTTTTTAAGAACCCTACATTCTTTTAATTGTATATGCATTTATTTCTATTTTACACTATAGCACCAAAATTACTTGCATCATCTACTATTCTTAAATCTTGCTTTCTAAAATGTTGACTTTCTTTTTTATTGCAAATAGTATGCCACTTTTCCCTTTATTCATAATATTAATTTTATCCCTTTTTCTGAATCAGAATAGATATTAATTTGATGCAACATGGCAGCCTTTTACTCTGTCTTTCCAAACTCCATAGGCTGAATTTTTGCTGGCTTTTACCTTAAATATGAATATAAGGGAAAGCGTTATCATTAGCACAATATATCTTAATAAGTGAAAAAAAAATCAGAGAACTAGACTGCAGATGACTTGCTGTGCTAATTAGGCTTAACTTGCCATTTCTCTAATTTGTCAAAAAATGAAATAACAAAAATGACTGGTAGTATATGTACAGACAATAAAATCTGAGAATCCAACTCTAACAGCTGTTTGAGAACAATTTTACTCATGATACTTGTCAAGTTCAGATAATCCTAATGTTTGCCTGTCTCAGAGCCCAGTATTCTTGCTAGAACTATTTGGCAAAATTAATTTTTACCTCCAATTTCTTATGCCTCAGTAAGGTCTTGCTCTGACACAGCTCAGAAATAAATCAATCAAATGGTTTAATTGTTCTAAAGTGACAAATACAACAGGTTCAGGAAACACTGCCTGCAAGGTGATCTCAGGATTAACAAATCATAGGTAGCATCTGACAAAGTCAGAGACACAAACTTTTTGTAGCTCTAATAGAATGGAAATGTTAGCAAAGATGGTCTCAGGATTAATAAATCCTGGGTAGCATCCAACGCAGTTGGAAGTGCAAACCTTCACAATAGCTCTAATCATAATGCTGCAAAAGTTCAGCCATGTATTAAAAGCACAATTCTCACCAAGAAAGCTGTCACCATCTTGGGTGGAGGAAAAGGAGCACATCGCATGAACTGTCCTCAGGTCTGTCTTCTCCCCTGGACACAGCTGCTACTGCAGCTGGTGGTGGTGCTTGTGCTGGCCCATACTGCAGCCTCCTCACTGACCCTGGTACCCGTGTCAGCAGAACATGCTCTCCTTGACGCCAGAAGCAAAACTAAGGAAAATCCTTCTCATGGGTTTTATACCCCAGTCCAGGACGTCCCTGCCTTCTAAGTGACATTTAGCATGATTAGGGAGGAAAGCTGAGTAACATAATCATATATGTTTGGCATGTACATGATATTCTTCACTAGCATATTGAAGAGTGTCAACTTTAACACTGAAATTGGCATTAATTAGACAAAGATTGTTATTTGTTCCCTTGAAAACTGCTTTGAAGTTGGGGGTTTATGTCATTTGAGCCCTGCTTCACCAGTTTCAGCCAAAACAGGGCCTGCTTATCTTTAAAAGGATCCATCCTTCATCTCTTTGTATTGAACAACGATCCATGAACCTGACTTGCCAAACACCTGCCAATTATGAATGATCTTGGTCTTGAAGTGTGGCAAATCAGCTTGCCTTCCTATGCCGCGGCAAGCTAAGCGGTTAATGGCAATACAATATATGGCACAGTGGGTTCAATCTCTTTCCCCAGTTGTTAGTGTAATTGGGGAAAACTTGACCAAAGCAGATAGTTACATATCTGTTGCTAAGTTCACAGAGTGGTTAAACCTGACTTTTAGAACCCGGCATTAAATGCAATTAAGTAAGAGAAAGACAGTCTAACTTAAGTCTGTCAAAAAAATCAGGAGACTAATCTAAATCAGTCATTCGAATGCTGTCTCATTGTAATAAAGACTAGCTTTTTAATGTTGGGATGAATTTCTGACTCCAAGTGGTTTTCAGTTGTTGATTTTTTCCCCCCCTGTTCACTACCAAGGCATTTTAGACATCAGTGTCAAACTCAAAGTCTAGCTTCCCAAAAGATGGAATTCTACCTCTAAGTGCAATGCACTTCTGATAGACTATAGTGGGATATAAAGTATCATGAAAGGTGCAGAACTAATCTGTACGTAACGTTGGTCTTCAATTTACATTATAAATATGAAAATCCTTCAAAAACTTTAATAGACAAAAATTGTTCTCCTCCTATCTGTTTTCAACACTAGTAAAACCAAGCAGAAAAACCTCCAACTTCTATATCTTTCCTTCTGCAAACAAGTCCTGTCTTTATTGTTTGCAAATAAACACATTTTCAGTAACAGAAAGATCAGTACTTCTTTTCTTGTGTTTGTATCTACTTCATTTGCTGAATGCAGGGTTTCACAAGATTTGGAGATTATAAAATGTACTAGTTCATGTTTTATGCTTTGGAATGTTCAAAACTAACTGTGAACTAAATGTAAAACTTCAGATGTTACAGTGATTTCAGATACAGCAAAACACTTGACAGGTATCACATTCTCTGATCTAGTTTGTTAACTGACAATGACATTTATCCTAGCTAACTCAGAGTAACTAAAATATAAAATTGGTTCATATCAAGATTAAGTAAGATGCTAAAATTTTGGTGCTTAAATGTGAGCTATGTGTATAAATTCCCATTGGGACTGAGGAATACCTGCATCTCTATATAGCTGCTAAATAGAAATAGGGTCTTGTTTATCTTTCCTGGCTCTTAATCTAGCAGTTTGCAAGCTTCCCATCATTCAGTCCCATCAGTATGTCTTTGACACTTCAGGGCATATCCAGTAATACTAGATGGTTATGATCAGGTAATAGAATTGAATCTACAGTCAATAGAGTATGAAGTGTTTTTAAACCTCCTAGTGTCATCTTTGCATGATCCAAAGTCAAGCTTTAACACAACCCTGTAGCAGAACCTTGGCTTATTCAAGAAAATTGCAAGGAAAAGAGTTGTGACAAAACTACATAGAGTAAAGCAAGAAAACCCAAAAAGGTGAAACTGCAAACAAGGTAAGAGAGAGTGATTCAAGGATTCTGCAGGAATAACAGCTGACAAAAGTCTTGAGAGAACAAATAAAAATTGGCTTTTTAGTGCTAGTCCAGTAGTCCTATTGTATAATATGAGACAACAAATGGTTTATACTTTTAAATTTCAAAATAATTGCATGTGTGATGCGTATCCATATGTAGAATTTATACAGTTACTTGTTTTCTAATAGAACCACAGAGTGGTTTGGGTTGGAAAATACATTTATTAGTCATCTATTCATTCCCATCCACAATTATCAGAGACTTCAACTGGAGCTGGTTTCTCAGAACCCCAATCAACCTGACCTGAAATGTTTCCAGAGATAAGGCATCTACCACTTTCTTGACATCCTGTCCCAGTGGCTCACTAGTCCATTATAAAAAAATCTCCTCCTTAGATCAGTTATGAATATATCCTCTTTTAGTCTAAAATCATCATCCTTTGTCCTGTTGCAACAGGCCTTGCTGCCTTGCTAAAAAGTCTGTTCCTGTCTTTCTCATAGGGCCCTTTAAGTACTGAAAGGTCACAATAAGGTCTCCTCAGAGCCTTCTCTTCTCCAAGCTGCTCAACTCTAACTCTGTCAGTCCTCTTATAGCAGAGAGTTTCCAGCCCTCTGATCATTTTTGTGGTGTCTCCTGTGCTGAAGACTCCAGAGATGAACACAGCACTGCAGGTGGGATCTCAGCAGAGCAAAGCAGAAAGGCAGAATCCTTTCCCTCAGCCTTCTGTCCAGCTGCTGGGGATGATGCTCAGGATATGGCTGGCAAGCTGTACTCAATTTAGGTTTATTCAGTTGTAATGGAGGGTATTAATGATGCAAGATAGAATTTCTCAAAAGTTAATATTGCTTATTAAATTTCAATGTTCAGGACTCTCGCCACCCACCCAGTCTTTTTTAATAATAGGTTCTTTGCAAAGGTCATGAAAACATTGCACATAGGATAAACAGAGCCTAGAACTCTTAAGAAATAACTAGCAATAATACAACAAACCTTAAACTCAATTGAACTGGAAATGGGTTCTTGTGGTCAATTATACTGCTTGCCTACTAGATGGACTCAGGAAGCTCTTTTCTGCTTATGATAGAAGGCACTTGGAATTAGAGAATTTTACACAGTTTTGCTAAAGAGGCTTTTGAGTACTTACAAATATTAATCTCCAGATTCCCAGGACTAACTACAGTTCCCAGACAGTACCTAAACACTTTCAGGGGATTCTGTTGAAGTTTTGATAGCCTTCTTGGCTTCTAGTTCTTCCCCAGCTCTTGACAAGGGTGCTGGGAGAAAGGCAGACGATCTCTGACCTGAGCCTGGTTCCTCTTGGCTTCAGACTTGGCACAGAGGTTTGCAGATATAGGCAGGATGCCTTGTGGATGTGCAGACTTGGCACAGTGTCATGCTGGCTAAGCAAGCCTATTGTGTGAAGACACCTAAGGCCTACCTTGAGGTAGTTTCCAGGCCAACAAACCCAAAGCATCAGGGTGTGTTATGCAGCAGGGCTAGCTTACAGATTAGCAGACATAATACTGCAGAGCATGGCAGGATGCAATGGCAGTGAGGCAGAGGTAGTGGCAGAAGCAGAGAGAAAGGCAAAAGTACATTGTCTTTACCTGCTGATTTCTTTTTATCAATACAGCCCAATTCTAATGGTTCTTTGGCCACAGATCAGTCAATCAGAATGTCACTTTGCCAAGCGTAACCATATTAAGTGAAGCCAGGGCTTACTTTTACCTTTTTAGGGCAGAAGACCAACAAGTGTATAAACATGTGTGGGTACCCTGTAAACAAGTTTGGACAGACATGGAGGCACCAAGGGCCTTTCGTCTTCCTTTCCTGTGGTTGCTTCTCCCATCAGCAGAAGGAGGGAGAGCAGAAAACATGTCTGGGCAAGCCAGGACATGTTTAGGCCTAATTTGGCCTATTTTGGCCTTCCACGACATCAGTATATTCTGGACACCTCATTGCCACAAGTAGGCAAAATATTCTCAAGGTATATAAAGAGGAACAAAGAGACAGTGGAGTGATGGTAAAATAAATGATATAAAATGATTTTGAGATCAACATGAAAGGAGAGGTTATCTAGACTTGAAACCTGTCTTCCATTTGTGCCATGAAAATAAAACATCTGTACTTAATTTTACCACACTTGAACATAGACAGAAAAGGAATTAAAAGAAGCCTTTTTAACTGGAGGGGTATGGAGAGAAATAGCCATTAAGAATTCAACCCAAAGAATGTGTCAAATTACTTAAAAATATTCTACCCTATTTCAAGGCCTATCCTAAATAATTTGAGAACAGAGATGACATTTAGAAGCAGAAGGCAAGGTGGGCAGGAAGATCAGAGCAGAAAAGATGAATTTCTTGTGCTGCAATATAGCACCATCATTTTTCTTAATTATTCTTGACATTACACCTATTATTCTGTGAGCTCCCTTAGAGCATAGACGGGGAAAAAATACCAGTTGCTTTTCAGAATAAAATATGAAGAGATCCTTGCTATTGGCTTTTAACAGTGGAGTTTGGTCTTTGATACACAGAATCATAGCACCACCTGTCTGGTAAAATTGGGTGTTATAATTGCAGACGTGCAGCCCAGGGCAGATTATATAAAATGGTGTGTATGTTGTGTATATGTGTGTGGAAGAAAGCTGCTAGAGCAAATTTAATTTTATATTAAAAGAGGAACGCTGAAGATATGGTGAGGAAAAGAAATAAACTTAAGTGCTCAGCTAATCCTCTAAGAACTTGCATTCAAATTTGTAGGGCAAAATAAGTAGTACATACCTGTATAGGACATTTAAATTGAATATACTCTCAAAAACCTGGGACCAATGTTATAGAGAAGTATCTATTTAACACAATGAATGAAAAAATTAATTTCCTCATCTCCTCTAGGGTATTGTTGTAAAACAAGGATTAAGAATTGTTCATCAGAACCCCTGTGAAAAAGACATAGAGGTTATGTTAAGAAACTCAGAGTTGTAACAGAAATACAGAAAATGAAGAAAACTCAGTCAAACCACTAGTGGTATGAAAATTTATCTTCTTAATAAGGACACTTCCATTTCACTGGATTCTTTAAATTTAATTTCTATACTTCAGTGAATCATGAAGAATAAGTAAGAAATAAATTACAAGCTCTCAAAGTTACACCAATCAAGATATTAATTATTGTTAAAGGAAAAAAAAAGTCATACTCAATAAGGATTATGCAATTAAAAGACTGTATTTAGGAATTAGTAAACAGAAGTCATAGGAAATAATTTCAAAAGGCAAAGCACAGGTCTACTAGAAGACTAAAGCTCATGTCAGAATCTATCTATCTATCTATCGATCTATCGATCTATCTATCTATCTATCTATGGGATTACTGACCTCTTCATGGAAGTACAGGCTCAAAATGAAAATCTGTTTTGTTCACTGTATTCAAACTTCTTGAAAGTCATAAATTACATTAGTGGAAATCTGTAGATTCTCAGTTGCCCTCTCACTAGTAAAAATCATGCTTGGGAATAAACTCTTCCACATCAATCCCTATGAACAATTCCCTAATAATTACTTTTGTTTCTATTCTAATAAATTCTGTCCACTTCTCCAAGACTAGGAATTCTCCTGATCTTCAGTAGTTTTACCAACTAGTGATGAAAGAGAGAGAAATTCCAGATGTCACTGCTTGGTGAATATTAATATATTTATGAAGGCATACTGCAAAGCACTAAGCAAAATACTTCCAGTCCATAACCCTCCCACAGTTGTGAAGTGAGACAGAAAGTGATAGACAAGATCTCATTTCCCATAAAAGGATAAAGTAAGCCCCAGATGAGCAGTCAGATCTGTAACCTTACCCCCTGTTGCATACCTTCCTTCTCTTTTCCAGGATTATGTTGTTACTTGTTCTGCCACACAGACCTTTGTACTTTCAGTAGGGCTATACTTACAGAATGTACAGTGTTAAGCTAGTGTATGAATAAAGATTCTTGTAAAGAGGTTCTGACACAGTATCAATCGACTACCACTATACTGCATGCATCTTGTAGGGCTTTCCTAATGGTTAAGTGTCTGACTTGAGCATACAACTAAGTTTACAACATAATGGGTGCTCCCTGGCCTATCTTTTTTAGATTTTTCATAAGGAGTGATCCCATAACATTGTGCATACAGGGGCACAGAGTTTTTTTGTTATCTCTCTTGGTGTAGCTTCCAGGGAAGGATTATTCAGTTTTACCTCTTGTAATTCTTAGAAACTGGCATAAACTGCTTAGAGCTAATAAATAAAGTGTTGATTTGCACATGTTTTGTTAGAGAGTTTATTAGTCCTTGTTATCACAATCATCATTACTATTGTTACAGCATTACTAACTAGAAAACTGATAATAGCTACTATAACTATGTCTTATAAAAAATACAGAATGTTATTTATTTATTTATTGGTTTGTAGACTAAGTAAAACACCTAGAATTAAATTAAATTATGATGAGAAGTTATTAGTGCTTCCTTTCCACTGGTCTAATGGTTAACTTAGACACCTACCTTGTAGACATGTAAATTTTGATGTTAAGCTTTCATGTTTTTCTCTCCGTGTACATTAGGCATTACTAATAAAGTTAACACAAAGATATCCTGAAAGAATGATTAAACTTCAAATTTTGATATTTGAATGACTGAGTATTAAAATTTAGATGAGACATTCATGGGAGGGAGAATATTCAATATCTTAATATTACATATTACATCTCTCATCTGAAGAATATGGGCCTGATTGTTACTGCTTCTGAAGCAAATGGTCCCAGGGTTGGGCCTTCTATTGTGATTCTTATTCACTGAATGTTCACTGGTCACAACTCTTTTTCTCACACATTGAAAAAATTTGGACTTGTTTAATTCATCTCTGTCTGGTCACTTGCCACTATTTTCAATAAACCTGAAATTTTGCCAAATTATACGAAGTGCTTTGGTTCTATTCACTAGAATATGTTGACTGAAGCTATCCTTAAAAGGCAGCAATTAAAAAATTAAATTAGTTTGAAGAATATATTTTTTATGTTCATGACAATAAAAATAAATAAATAAAACTATCCAGGCCTAAATCACTGGTAGTTGGCCTGTGACTAAAAAATAATCAGTCCCCTGATATCTATCTAAGGAATTAGTATTTAATGGGTGGTAAAAAAGTAAAGAGATTCTAGGTACTTCATTAGACCCTGTGTTGTGGAGGGGGTAACTAGCTACTGCGAGACGATATTATAAAAATATTAATATATAGTTTATTAATATTAAATAATCGGAACTCGCACCACCCCGACCACCATTTAATAATAACAATAATAATAATAACAATA
>WBNM01044721.1:14602-59021 GCA_013399055.1 Ramphastos sulfuratus | reverse complement strand
GGGGGGGGGGGGGGGGGGGGGGGAGGAAACCCAAAGCAACCAAAAACCACCAACACAGCACCAGTTTATGATGGCAATTCTATTTATATAGAATTCTATGTTGTTGAAATATGTGGAGTTCTGTTTCTGTTTAGAATTGTGATCTTCACTTCCACACTTTTTTTTTTTTTTTTTTTTTTTTTTTTTTGAACCATCTCTTACAGGTGGAGATTTTCTCATTGTTTCAGTGATTTTTCCTGGAGATTTACTAAGAGACTTCATCGTCCCGTTGTGCCACTAGCTGCACAAATACACAATAGTCACTTTAAAAATGTGTGAACAATGCATAAAGATCCAAACAAAGATATCCATAAAGCAGAGACAGGAGATCAAGAATACAGGAGATAATTCTGCTTAAACCTTAAAGATGTAGTCAGGGCCTTCTGCTACGTAACTTCTCTACCATTTCATCTAGGCCTCATAGTAAGAATAAATGAGAAAGGTGAAGAATGACCATAGGGTGGCTTTGTGTCTGTTCACAGGGAATCCCATGTATAGACAAAGGTACACAGAATTAGTCCTGAAGGTGCTTGTTTGGAAAATTAGGACTTGGATGGGAAAGCAGTCATTGTAATTTGTGTAAAGGAGGGAAGTAACATTTCAACACTTTCTGAGAGACAATATATTGAAGGGGAAACCTATACAAAGATGTGGAGGAGAGAGACAGTCTAATAGAGAACTGCAAAGAAAATAGTGATGTGGTGTAACTTCTCTCCAGCAGTATTTTCATCACAGATTTTTGAATTCCCTAGAATCCTTCAGTCAGGTCTTATGTGGGATCAGATAGGCTAATCTCATTTTTTCTTTTACAAGCTTAGATCTTCATACACAAATGCTGGAAAAGATGCTTCCTATTGCATAACTCTTATTGTTCCCCATTCACAAAGATAAATTGCTTGATTCTTCAAATATTACTTTGAATGAACCAGGAAACATAAGCAAGCATAAAAGGAAGATAACATACAGCTCCTAACTGCTAACTTTTTCATGGTCCTCTTATATTAAAACAATTCCTAAGTCCTCTGCTTTTGCAATAACACATACCTCACAGTTGGGATTGCCTGGTCTTGCTGGCTAATACGGAAAGCCCAATTGTTGACTGTATCAGGAGGTGACCTACTTTGCTCAGTGAGAATCCCTCAGTGATCCTTTTCATGCTGTCTGGTCACCATTTTTCTCTACTGTGTTCCATTAGCAGATTGAGTAGCTATTCCCAATGTCTAGAAATTCTTATTAATAATTCAGGAAATACTGAAAACAACATTCTTGTAACATACAGATGATTCTTAAACAGATTTTTTCCCGTTGATTTACAGAGACATCTTGCATTTGCAATATTTTAGAGAAAAAAGAATTCCTACAAAGTCTCTTGTCTTTATTTTTTTTTTTTCACTTAAGTTCATAACTTTTTACCCTGCAACAGATAGCTGTTGTCTTAGGTTAAATGTTCACTCTGTTGTATACCAAATCACAGAATGACAGAATCCTTATGGTTGAAAAAGACCTTTACGATCATCAAGTTCATCCATTATCTAACTCTGCGAGGACTACTACTACATCATATCTTTAACTGCCATGTCTAGATGGCTTTTAGACACATCTAGAGACAGCAATTCAACCACTTCCCTAGGCAGCCTATTCTAGTCTTTGGTAACTCTTTTGTTATAGAAGCTTTTCCTAATTTCTAACCTAGACCTCCCCTGGAATAACATGATGCCATTTCTTCTTATTCTATAAGCTGTAACTTGTGAGAAGAGACCAACTCCCATCTTTCTAAAACCTCCCTTCAGGTAGTTGTAGATTCAGACCAAACAAAACCAGCTCCCTCCTTCATAAGACTTATTGACAACACCATTTGTTTCATTTGGCATCATTCCTGTGCACTCTTATGATCAGAAATGTCTATATACATCATGATATTAGCAGAAACAGTTTTCAAAAATAACACATAATAGATGCAAAAAATTGTCAGGCTATTGGAGCATTTAATTTTCTTCTTTCTTTCCACTAGGTGTCAACAGAATGTTCTTCCTTTAGGGCTCCTCTACCACTTGAAAATTTACCATAAATAGTAGCAGGTGGTTGGTTTTTATTTTAGCCTTTAGCCACAAAGGTTACATCTTTATACATCCCTGAAGGGGTATACCAAAGAGAATAAGGAATAAAAGGTTTGTTGCTAAGGTAGAGAATGATTTTTGTTTACAGAATCAAGATTGGGCTCTGTGGGTACTGAATAAAAATAAAATTTCTTTTAAATAGGGCCCTGAGAAATCAATTGTAACCAGCAGTTAATGACCAGTTTGTGAACAGCTTGAGGGAAAGCCAAAGGCAGTTAAAATTCCAGCAAATTAGTTGTTAACTGTGCTAATGAATGATATTGCAGAGATTATTGGTATTATAAATTGTAATCAACCAGGTTTACCATTGTCTCTAAGAAAAACTTTGCAAGTTACAATATTTTGTGGATCCAGCACTGTACTTCCAGTTTTAAATAATATAACAGTCTGAGTATTCCATGATGCTAAATTCTGCTTTCAGCTTCCAGGCAAATATGACCATGCATATTGTGCATAAAAATGAAAATAATACTTCATGATAACATGTGATAATACAAAATAATAAGGACATCAACTGTGGCATTAGGAAGTTTGTCATGATTTATAGGAAAACCATAAAAATAAAGAGGCCTACCTGTGCCTAGATTCACTGTTATTTTCTTCCTAGTGATAAAATGCTGTAAATTTCAGTAATTCATGGCTATTTTGTTGATTCAGTTCTGAAAATTTCACTCAAAGTGAAATTCACGAAGTGCTTTTCTGTGCATTGTATCTTGCTCTCAGAGCAGTAATTCTTTCCCAGTCTCAAGTGGTGCATTGGCTTGTTCAATCCACCAGGGAGATCTGTGAGATGTTGCTTAACAACTGGGTCTGCTGCATGGTTTCTGGATATATCCTTCCACAGGTTTGGCTTCTTTTATTCATTTGTTTTAACTCTGAATGTAGACATTAGCAGAAGTCTATCCTCTTGTTGTTGGCTTGCAATATCAATGGCTGTGTACAAGGAACATGGGCAGTACTTAAGAGACACCAGTAGAGTTAGTATAGATTTATGTAATGAAATATATCCACATTTTGAGTAGGTTTGATGTGTATTTTACCTTGAGTCCTAGAATCCTACTGGCTCCTCTTAACCCGTGTAGTATTACTGTAAGTGTCCAGTGTCATTGTGTAGAAGAAAGATGGATGGGTGTAGATTAAAAGAAAATCAAGAAAAAATATATCAGCCCCTTCATGTATCACAAAAATGAGCTGACTGCATCATTGGTCACTGTATTTCACCAATAGGAAATGTATTTTGGGTGAAGTAATTAGCTGTACTACTGAAGCCAAACAAAACTGATTCAAGGACAGATCCTTGTCCCTAAAGCCTAGGAGAGTAAACTGCATTACTCTCACACTACTGAGACCTATCTGTTTCTCCAAGCTGTTCTCAGACTTGCTGTTGATCATATGCCCCTGGATCACCTCTGAACCCAGAAGTTGCACCTGTGGTCCAAAGATGTAATTATGAATTTTTTTACTGGTTTCTTGGCCGCTTTTTTTGCCAGATCAAATCTTTAGAAATAATATCAATGGTGTTCTTCAGTGTGACTTTTAGAGTAGTTGTTATCTTCACAGGCATGTTGCAGAGGGAATGCAAGTGAGAAACTTTAAAATATTGCTGTTTGGGACAAAGGAAGTCACCCCTGTGCAGTTACACTCATAGTGCTTTTTGAGAGCTGTTCCTAGACTGACCACTGTTTTGAGTTGTGCTTGAGTATACAACTTGAGAAACCCAGATGAAGTATGCACAGATCAAGGACCTAAGAATTAATAAGTAAAAAAAGGTACAATTTTTGATATTGCACCCTGGCTCTCTCTTTTTCTAGCAATATAAATCTAGGTACGTTTGTAGTGGAATCACCGGAAATATCACCTCAGGGGTGACCAGAATGTCGGGGATCACCAGAATGCTGGGGGTCACCAGAGGCTGTGGAATCACGCAACGTCGGGGATCACTAGGTGTGGGGGGATGGATGATGTAAGACAGGGACGACCAAACACCAATTTGGTGCATCCAAGATCGCCCCTTTATTGCAGCATGTCAGCATATACTTATACAGGATAGACTGGCTGGTCACACACTATTCATTCTCTCTTTGGTTACAGGCAGCTCTTCTTCAGCTGTTCCCAGGCTCATAAGAACCAATACTGTCACCGTCAGGCACCCTGTTTTGCTAAGCTACGTCCTTGTTTACCATAACTACCTTCTACACAGCTACTTTCTTGTCTTGAATGACTCATGTCCCCTTGTTAGTGGGACACAACATACGTTCAGTCTGGCCTTGAAGATGTTCCCAGTTCTTCTGATTATATGACTTACTTCTGGTTTAAAGTAAAACTACAGATGTGGATTAAAACTGAAATGTTAACAATGAATGGAAAACAACATAATCATTGCAGAGATGCTCTTGATGTTTTTTCTAATTAAATTTTAGACCAAATTCATATTAAAGCAAAGAGATAAGCAGTGACACTTAAAATCTCTGACCCTTTCTTTTATGAATTGCAAAGTACGTGGGATAATTTAGATCAGTATTAATCTTGGTAAATACATGCTTACAAAATGTTATGCAGACCCTAAGTGAGCAATCATAACTAATGCACTTGTGTGTAAGTGAGGTTATATAGTTTGTTGACAGATAGTGATTTTACTTCCTTAGCAAGAAATATATGGATTATGGCAATGACTCATAAACTGTAAAGAGCTAACACTACTGGATTAAGAAATGAACACTAAGGAGATGTTAAATGGTTTAGAAAAGAACAAAGAAAAAGGAAGTATCAAGATTTATGTCAGTCACTAACCTCACATTTGTGTGCTTTTTAAACCAGCCATTCATTCCTTCTTTTCATCCATGCTACGTATTTCTTCAGATTTTCTCAATATGTTTAATTATACTTATATCTGTAGATGTATCTTCAATGTCTTCTGTCATAAAAACCTGCCAAAACTGTCCTTTTATTATTTCCAGTGCTTCAAATTGCCTTAATTTCTTCTTTTATTTGCAGTTGGCTCAGTGATGTAGTACACTTTTCATGCATTTCTTAGTTCTGGTAGGGTTAAACTTTTCTTACTTGTTTGGTTTTGTTTTGTTTGTTTGCTTTTTTTGTTTGTTGTGGTGTTGTTGCTGTTATATTATTCCCCCTTTCAAACATTTCAAATACTTGAAGAATAATCAAGAGATTGTATCAAGTGAGACCCACTAAATAAATTTAGAATTTAAATCATAAATCAAAACTAGTATTTTCAATGTTGGCCCTGATTATTTCTCTTATGCATAAGAAGAAGAAGTAAAAAAATAGAATCAGCTGTTGAAATAGGCTGATGATCTAACTCTTAAAACATATCCTTACCTAACTCTTAAAACATATCCTTTTATAATGAAAAGTGATTATTGTAGTTTATAATGCACTGCTAATGGTTTATAGGTCATACAATATATAAAGCTCTTAGTAAGAATTTGGGCCTCAAAAGGCAAATACAGCTTAATTTTGTTATAATTCATAATAAGTTTCCATTCACTTAAACTGGAATAAAACTAAACTAAGACATTCCTCCAATGTTAATAGCTCTTTAAGTAGTTTTAAAGAAGCTTACCCTATCGAACATAATAATTTTTATTTTCTTTTTTTTTAAATAAAGTAGATTTTTAAACTGAACATTTATTACAATGAAACTACCCTGGAAAATAAACTTGTATTTTGTTAGATTAAAATTATAGTAATGAATATACATTGTATAGCTACGATTGTACTTTCAGAATTGAAAGTCATGCTTTGCTAAAACCTTCTCTTTTAGAATATAAATTTTTAAGAGTGAAAAAACCCAAGTAATTTCTTAGAAGAGTGAAATAATTGGTAACTCAACATCATTTACTGTTATATATATATAACTTAATTTATTTTAGACTTATGATTTATGTCTACCTGGTGTCTCTATCATAAGAAAGATTATGGACCTGTTGGAAAGATCCAAAAGACAGACACAAATATGATCAAAGGGCTGGAGCACCTCTCCTGTGAAGAATGACTGAGAGAATTGGGGTTATTCAGTGTGGAGAAGAAAAGGTTCTGGGAAGACCTTATTATGGCCTTTCAATACTTAAAGAGTCCTATATGAAAGATGGGGACAATATTTTTATCAAGTCGCATTGCGACACAATGGAGTGTAATGATTTTAAATTAAAAGAGTGTATGTTTAGAAGAGAGATAATGAAAAAAATGTTTTACACTGAGTGATGAAACACTGGAGCAGGTTACTCTGAGAGGTTGTGATTGTCCCCATCCTACAAGTGTTCAAGGGTACAGGTTGGACAGGACTTTGAGCAACCCAATCTATTTGAAGAAGTCTCTACTCTCATCAAGAAGGGTTGAACTAGAAGATCTTCAAATGTCTCTTTCCTAACAAAGTCATTCTATTATTCTGTTCAGAGTTCAAAAGGTTTTAGCAGTAGTACCTTTAGTCACAAAACTCTTTGCGGCATCATGTTTTATGTGGGGGTTTTTGTTAGTTTGGTTTTTTTTTAATGGAGTGGGAAGATGGGGAGATTATTCATTTATTTGTTGTTTTGGTTGATTGGTTTTTGGTGTGTTTTGGTGGTTTTGGTTGTTTTTGTGTGTGTGGTTTTTTGTATTTTGTTTTGTTTTGTTTTTTATTAAATATCTTATCCCCCTAAAGGATTTAACTAACTTTATTTATTTAAAATTTCAATTGAAAAGTTACCTACACAATAAGGTGAAAATGTATTGTGGATTGCATTTTAAAATAATCCAGGGAAATACTTTTGTTTATATCTCAGTAGAATGTGATACTGTTTTGTTTTTCTTCCAATAAATATGTTCTGACAATTTCTGTCACCCTGAATAATAGACTGAATCAATTATTTTGACTGAGAATGACACATCCCTTATTTGTTCTCTTCAGGATTTGATCTTCTTTTGCTAATTATAAGACATAAAATTTCAGAGTAAAATTTTCAAGAAAACTCTTTTATAACTCAGTCATTGAATGTCTTCCAAATTGCTTTATGTGATATTAATTCCAGCATTCAATAAACTGCAATGATCTCATCCTTAGAGTTAATTCAAGTATTCACCTCTAGTGTTCTTATCTGAATCACAGAAATATGCCTAAAGTTTTTAAGACTGGGGGTTAACTTTACTTGCCAGCATGAGGAGTGGCTGGACAGAAGAGAAGATGGTGAAGTTGAAAGGTGAGGGAGGGGAAAGGAGGGAGTGATAGAGGGAGAGGTTGATGGATTAGAGCTAATTCAGATGAAGTCAGAAGACATTCCTTGATTTCCAAGGCAATTGGATCAGATCCATTGTCTGATGCTATTGCATTTTCTATATTTAGTCAGCGGGGAGTTATGGTCAAATTTTCAAACTGCTAAATTTGATACTAAAAGTTTTAGTTTCGCATTTTCTGAAATTCTTTGGGTTTGTCCCAATGTGTAACTCAGCCCTTTGGACTGGCTCCTAGAATATAGCACATTTTGTTTTTATAGATAGCCTCACCGAAGACCATCGGAGATGAAAGCAATTTCCAATAAAACAGACCTCTTCCAGGTGGAAATGACTTGCAGTTATTGGTCACTGTTGTCTTGTAGGTAACTGATTCTGCAGATGAGCCACAGCTCCAATTGTTCCTAGCAGAGATTTTTTGGTCATTGTTTACAACTGTTAATTTCAGAGCTCCCTTTTTCACATCTTCTCCTGCCTCCAATGATTCAGTTTAAGCCTCATCCACCCACAATTTCCTCACATATGTAGCCCAGCCTCCTGTCTTTGAACTGAAGGAAGGTTATGCTTAATACATTTCAAGTTGGAACTACCTGAAGGGTGGTTGTGGCCAGGAGGAGGTTGCTTTCTTCTCTCAGGCAACCAGCACCAGAACAAGAGCACACAGTCTCAAGCTGTGCCAGGGGAAGTTCAGGCTCGAGGTGAGGAGAAAGTTCTTTACCGAGAGAGTCATTCGCTACTGGAATGGGCTGCCCAGGGAGGTGGTGGAGTCACCGTCCCTGGAGGTGTTCAAGGCAGGTTTGGACGTGGCACTTGGTGCCATGGTCTAGTCTTGAGGTCTGTGGTAATGGGTTGTACTTGATGATCTTTGAGGTCTCTTCCAACCTTGCTTATACTGTGATACTGTGATACTGTGATAACAGCTAATATACTCTTTGTTCTTTTACTTGTAAGGGTTTGTTTATATTTTTTTGACTCAGATTTATAATGATTTTTTCCTTAAAAATTTGTAAGAAAAAAAATTGATTAAATGAAATATTAATAAGGCTAGTTATGATGTAGTCAGAACTTCTTATCTGAATAAGGGCTATTGAATTTTGAGCCTATATTAGGAAGGTTGTCTTCTAAAAAGAAGGGTAAGAAATACTATGACTTTGTTTCTGTAGAAAATACAGTGGCTCTAAGAAGCTTCTAATGTGACCTCAGATGCTCAAAATGACAATGTAGAATATTAACCATGCAATGGAAAGAAGTTTCCATGCTGCAGGCTGAATGAGAAATCTGTTCTGGTCACAGTAATTATTATAATTATTTACTGAGCTTTCTCTGTGCTGTAATTTACTCTATGGTATGTGACAGGAGACACAAAACCATGACTGTCAGAGTTGTATAAAACTCTTGACTGTTTAGTATATTTTGAAATAAGAAAGACAATAATTCTGCACATCTAAGTTCAGATGATGAATTGAATATGAAAAGTAAAATGTGAACTCAGTGAGCTGTGAAGATATTTGCCTGTCTGTAAATTTACTCTGTCTATCCTTAAGTATCTAGTAGTTTGATCAAATGAATAACCTACTTGTAAATCAGATAACTGGATTATTTCTGTTCTCAGTGGAAAAATTAAATATAATTTAAAGAAACACATTGTTTCACCCAGTCTAGGTTCTATTTTATTCAAGCAGTTTTACTCTGAGAATAAAGACTCAGAGGTAAATACAGAGGAATGTTTTCATATGTCGTTTATATTTATATCTATTTTTTCACAGCAAGAAAACTGCTTGTTTTGTATGACTAGTAATTTGCTTTCATTTCTGTAAACAGGAGATGAAATTCTGTCCCAGTCAAGAAGTTTCTGAGTATCTGCCAGCTGCTGAATATTTCAAAATCTGACTGGTGGCATCTCAGCAGTATGTGAGAGCAACTTACTGACTCATAAAAAAAAATGCTTTAACTAGAGAAAATATAGCAACATATTAGCTTGATAGTTAAAGCTATCTCTAGGGCAGTGAAAGATATAGACTTAGACTTAAATCTTCTCAGAAAACAGAATAACTTTACTGTGGACACACTCTGACTGTTTGACTCATCTACAAGAGACCACTGAGGACAACATCTATTCAACAAGCAGACAAATACATAGGTTTTTGGGTCCAAGGACATTTAGTTAACTGATTACCACAGTCTGAGACAAAGGCAGAACACAGCACTGTAGGCATGGAGGAGATTAACAATAACAAACATGCTGTGTGAATTCAAGCAGCTCAAGGAGCAAACCTCTAGCACTTGTCTGCAGGGGAATTCTTAATGATAATATTGGATTGTTTGTCAAGGTTTAATAAATCTATTTTTTGATTAAAAATCTGGATATATGCAGAAACACAAATCTATGTATCTCAAAGAGTCTGAAGTGTAATAGCAAGCTCGTGCAAAGAAACAGCTCCTGTGGGGTGTAGATGCAAAGGGATTTTCAGCATATACTCAGTTGATACAGATACTTTTAGCTTGCACTGAAATGTCGATTTAGTAGCTAACAATCCTTGCAGGACCATAAGTAGTTGAGTTCTTTATAGTCTTTATTGACTAATAACCCTGCTAACTAAATGAATCCCTTCTACTATAGTTATCTTTTGTTACTTGGTCACCTCCATATCTGAATATCTGACATGTAACATGTTTCATTATGGATGTACTCATTTAGGCAAGCAGAGGATACAGCCCATTCATTCTAGCAGTTACAGAAAACACACAAATGTAATAAAGTTCAATTTCTTTGCTTGAACTTCTTTGGATGTTGAACCGGTAAAGCTGTCACTTTAAACACAAAAGGATGCTTTTGCTCTTCATTACCTGGAATTAATATTTTGACAATTTTTAAAAAAAGATCTTTTTGTTTTGCAATGGTCTGCTTTTATCAGTATGTTTATACCAACTGTGTCTAGATTATTTGAGTTAGAATTGTTTCTCATCTTGTTCAATAGATATGATTCATCAGTAGTTTCCAGTTTGCTTTTGCTCAGAAGAGGTTATGCCTTCAGCTTAGTGTAAAGAGTCATTTGCCGGAAGTGGGATTCAGGACACAATGTTCATGTGCACCATGTTTCCTACAATAACTTCTTCTTGTGTTAGGCTCTCCCACAAAGGGCAGGAGTTAATACTAATGATAGATGCAGTCAAGCTCAAATGCCTGTGTACTGCACGTGTAGTTTGTATTTCAGTGAATAAGAAGTGGTATTTCCCCAGAAAGCCAATATATGAAGTTAATACTTATTCCATAACAAACTGAGTTATTCACTTCAGTGAAGGTCAATATTTCCTCAGTGGATTGATAAGATAAAAGCGACCTGGTCTGCCTTTAGCTTCTGTTTTGCCAAATGTGAATATTTTTACTTCTAACAATGTTTTACAGAAGTTAATTGCAATACTCTTTGATACCTTAATATCTAGTTATGACATAAGAAAATAATAATGAAATGTAGCCTTTCTCTGTAACATTTTAAATATATTATGGAGCAGTGTAATGTTAGCATATAAGAATATGTAAGTCAGCATAACTTTATTTTAGTGGAACTGAATTAATGTACAATGTTTCAAGTTAAAATTTTTAACATTCTCAGATCATACATCTCACCTCATAGATGTACACATGTGAAGAAGTAATCATACATGAAACTTTTACTAATCCTAAAGCCTGAGAGTACTGCAGTGTGGTAAAAAATAAGTATAAGAAATCTAAGGAAAAGGAAATAAACAGAGATACAGAATTTTGTTAGAAATGATCATGAATTATATATATATTTGCACCATTAACTTAGCTAATGATGGATGCTATCATGTACTTGAAAAAGAAAATAGTTTTATAAACATATCTAAATAAAAGAAATCTAGATTTTTGCTAATTTTCAAATAATTAAAAAATATGATTGTAAATGCTGCTGATATGCAAAGAATCCTTGTACAAAAATGAGAAAGTGTGTGACCATTCTGTACTCTAGAAATTCTTCCCCTGTACAGACCCTGTGTGCTCTGGAAAATCCCATTTCCTGTACATCTATTCCAATGAGAAGGCACCAGAAATCATTTTTGCCATTCAGCTGGATGAAAGAAAGAAGAAACAATATCTGCATATAACTATAGCTTCCCAAACTTTTTGCTTATAAAGTACTTTAAATAAACATTTTAATTTTTAATTTTTTTTTCTCTTAAAGAGAAAACAACTAGGCAGAATCTTCTGACTGTAAAATATGAAATTATTTTTTAGAAAAAGCAATACTAATGTAAGGTTATTTGATGGCATCAAGTGATTTTACTACAACTTCTCATCTCATTATATATCTTTCTTTTAACTAAATGAATTTCCAGCATGACTTTAAAATTAAAAAATTAGTATTTCTCTAATTGTTTGCATTTAGAGCTTTTACAGTTAAAGCTTATTTCAAAAAGACAAATATTTCCTAAAAAGAACTACAGCAGTAGAATAAGGCTGATGTTTTATCACATATTTTGCAACAATTTTAGTAGGGAAAGAATAAGATTGGGAAAGCAGGTAGAAAATTAGATTGATGTGTTGTCCTCGACATACTGGCATTCTCATTTCTGAGGACTACCAAGTCCAAAACAAAACCATTTTTTATTCTTGTTCAAAATCTCAAGAGAAATGAGTCCAGGTAATCTCAGCCCAGTTTTTCATGTACAAAAGGACACATCAAAATGCTGTCTTGTGTTGATAGTAATTCATCACTCTTGTCTGTGAAAAACCATGGGATTACAAGCATGGAGAGGGAAAAAAAGAAGACGAAAACACTGCTAACCACATTTCCTACACCAGCTATATCTCTCTATCCATCCCATTTTTTATGACTGCATGAGCAGAAATGTCAAGGGAGGGACAGAAGATCATGTCATCATGATTATCACAGATTGTTTTTTAATTCACCTTTCATTTTCCTATCTCAATGTAATGAAACAAAATCTCAAAGTACGGAAAGTAAAACAATAGAAGCTAGCTATAACTTAAAGAAGAACAGTTAGCGAAAAACTTAAGTAGCTAAAGAACGCTGATGAGATGTTAAAAGTGTAATCAAGCAGCACGTTACTCTGTATACTTTAGTTCTTTCAATCTCCAAAGATGACCTTGGGAAAATTAGAACACTTGAAAATGTTGCATCTTCAGTAAGTCTGTTCCCTCAGGTTTAACAAAGGAGACAGAAGAGAGGTTACTGATATGATTATGTTCAAGATAAAAGATTTCTCTGAGGAATATCTATATTAAGAACACTGTTCAGTTTTCAACGGTGTTAGTCGTGCTTTTGGAAATGCCACAATGTCACACCACGATGTGCAAAATTGTTTTCAGTGGCTGTTTTTATCTTTTGTACTCTCTCAGTTCTCCAGAAGCCATTCCACACAACTCCAGAGAGAGAAGGGACTTTCATTACCACGATAAGAAAAAGAAAGACCTGCACTATTCACATTTTTGTAAAGCTCTGTTACACAAGGACAGAACACAATCCAACTTAATAAAAGTGCTCATCTGGATAACCACAGCAGATTACTGAAAATAAACTTATCCAGAAGGTTAAGTGTATGTCAGTAGTTTTTTCTTAACTCTACTAAAATTGGGGGAGTGTGAATTTCTATTTGTTGTAGAAGTCCTGTATAGGCCTAATACATGTCCTGGTTTGCCCAGGCATGATCCCATGTCCCCTTCTCTCTGCTAGGGGGAGGAGCAGAGCCTGGGAGAGAAGCCAAAAGGCTTGGAGACACACAGTCTGAGGGTAAAAGACTTGCCCAGACTTGTTCTGTTTTGCAGTGGTAAACGAGGTGTATACATTAGTTTATCTGCGGCCTGTGTCTTCCCAAATAAGGGAAAGCAAGCTCCTGGCTTCACCTGATATGGTCAGTTTTGGCAAAGTGCCATTCTGATTGGTGTATCTCTATGGCCAAAGGAGCCATTGCACTGAGGCAAATAATAAATAGAGCTAAGTTGTAAACAACATGCTCTCTCTGCTTTGCCTCGTGCTCTCTCTGCTGTTGCTCTGCTCTGAGAACATGCTTTTGCCTTTTTCTGCTCTTCCTCATGCTTCAGTCCAGCTTTGCTGTGTTACAAGCCTGGTTGTGTGAGCTTGTCCACCTGGAAACTTAGCCGTGCCTCAAGATTACAAGGAGAAGGCATTAAGTGTCTCATGCCGTGGCAAAAATTAGCCACTAGCAAGACATCACGTCAGCCTGCACACTTTCTGTCCTGGAAGGAGTCAAGACCAGGTCAGAGAGTGTGATAAACCCCCAGCATCTCTGCTAGAGCCTGGGGAAACTCTAACGGCTAGCAACCACTGACAGCAACCCCTCCACATGCTTTGGGTACTGTCTCATATTATAATGCAGCCCTGGAAATCCAGAGATACTTGTGAGTAAATATTCCAAAAAGCCTCTTTGTAATTATAGTTTTGATTTCATTCTGTAACTAAATTCTGTATTGTGCCTTCTGCCTTAGCAGAAAGGAGCTTCTTGGGTCCCCCTAGGGGATAAGAGGCATATAGATCACAAGTTTCTCTTTCCAACTCTTTTTTATATTTTTGCTAGTTTCCTTAATTGTTCTAAATTGCCTGTTTTTCTTGTGTGTAAATACCCAACTGTGTGTCGGAACCTTGTAAATAAGTTTTCTGGTTAATAAACAATTTTCATAGTTACTAATAATTTTTGTCTGAATATTAATATAAATATTTTTGCATAAATCATAACACTATTACTTTACATTCGTCCTTTGTGACTTACGAAATACTATCATAGACACAAGTGAGATAGAACTGAGGTAAGAGGAGGTACAAGACAGTGAAGAAAAGAAGCTATTCTATTGAAGAACACTTTCTGATACGTTGGAAATGCCATAATCATGAAGATGGTATGATAATTAGTCACCATTAACTAACACTGAAACTGAGGATTTCAATAAAAATTCATTACAAAATATCATAGAATCATAGAATCATGGAATGGTAAGGTTGGAAGGGACCTCAAGGATCATCTAGTTCCAACCCCTGCCATAGGCAGGGACACCTCCCACTAGTACAGGTTACTCAAGGACTCATCCAACCTGGCCTTGAACACCTCCAGGGAGGGAGCAGCCACAACCTCCCTGGGCAACCTGTGCCAGTGCCTCACCACCCTCACTGGAAAGAACTTTCTCCTAACATCTAGTCTAAACCTCCCCTCTACCAGTTTAAATCCATTGCCCCTAGTCCTGTCATTGCAAGACCTTGTAAATAATCCCTCCCCAGCCTTCCTGTAGGCCCCCTTCAGATACTGGAAGGCTACTGTAAGATCTCCTCAAAGCCTTCTCTTCTCCAGGCTGAAGAGCCCCAACTCTCTCAGTCTGTCCTCACAGGAGAGCTGCTGCAGCCCTCTGATCATCTTCGTGGCCCTCCTCTGGACCCACTCCAACAGTTCCATATCCTTCCTGTGCTGGGGGCTCCAGAACTGCACACAGTACTCCAGATGGGGTCTGACGAGAGCAGAGTAAAGGGGCAGAATCCCCTCCCTTGCCCTGCTGCCCACGCTTCTCTTGCTGCAGCCCAGGACTCGGTTGGCTGCATGCGCACACTGCATATACTGGAGAAAATTAGCTTAACGGATAATAATATGGCAAAAGTTTAGAACAAAAAGCTCTATAACAAGCCCTTGAAATTGTTTATTCTGACAGTATTTGATGCTTAGAAATAGAGTTGTATCACCTGAAGCATTTGTGTATACAGAAAATCAAGTAATTGATCTCCTAGTCACTAAATGCCGTTTCCAAAAGTCACAATACAGACATGCTGAATTATACATTTAAAATTTGAGATTGATCAAAAATGTTATCAGCAAATATGCAAATTTCATTTTAAATAGGAAAGAAATTCACAGGTTTACTTTGCAAGTGCCACTGTCAGTAAATGTAGCTGCTGTTCACATAGCCAGAATTGGAATGTTCAGTAGTATGTGACACTCATTATTGATTTATGTGTAATTTGGATGTATATTGTGAAAGAATACATATATTTCAATTTCTCAGTGGATGGGATATACCATGACAACAAGAACAAGTCAAAAGATTAACTTAGTCGTAGAATCATATAATGGTTTGAGTTGGAAAGGATGTTAAAGATCATTGAGCTCCAATCTCCCTGCCATGGGATTGCACCTCCCACTAGACCAGGTTGCTCAAGGTCCCATTCGACCTGGATTTGAATACTTTCAGGTTTGGAGCCTCCACAGCTTCTCTGGACAACCCATTCCACTCTCACCACTTTCATGCTGAAGAATTTGTTCCTAACATCTCAATCCCAGTGTCCAAATCTATTTTAGTCCAGTTAGAAGTCACTAATCCTCATCCTGTCAATACAAGCCTTACTGATATAATTTAGTGATATATGTGCATTATATGTAAATTATTCTAGTAGAGACATTTTCACTAGATCCAGGGGTTGGACTTGATGATCTCTGGAGGTCTCTTACAATCTCTAAGGTTCTGTGATTCTGTACTAAACTTTTATCATTTAGAATCTTTAGACATGGTCATGAAATTGACACATCTAGCAGTTATGTCTAAAGTTGACGTTTATTGACAGAATTCTCAAGACAGTCACAATTTCTGAGAAATTTGACTGATTTTCAAATGCTATGTGAAGAGCTTTTACTTTGGAGTAAAACATTAATATTAGACGTGCACACAGCTACAAAACCTTGATAATATTGATGTCGCGTTTGAAAACCTGTAGTAATCAGAACTTAGTTGGTCTCCATTTCAGTTCACGATAGCATAGGGATATTGGGTGGCTAAATTTTATCTTTCTCTGCATTATTAAAATTATTAATAATACTAATATAATTATTAATAATATTAACCAATATAATCTGCACTAAAAGTAAACATTTTCTCTCTCCCTTCTGACTGTACTTACATTAATATTTTCTGTCCTCTGATTTACTTTGCAGTCCACAGGCAGTACACTGACAGTGTAACTGAATCAGTATAGAACTGCATCACTTAAAGTAAGGAATAAGAGGCAAGAATAAGAGGGCAAAGAATGGGGTCTAAATCAAGTTGGCTTTGTTGCTGAAACCTATGTGTTTTTATAATTCACCCAAAAATCTGCAAGAAAACAGAATTCTTTTGCTTGTGTTCATTGAAGAAGGCATCTAGGTCTACCTGGGCTCCTTCGTTCCAGTTTTCTAGTTTCTGAATAACTCCTATAATTTCTCAAAGAGAAAAAAAAAGTGATAATTGCATAAATAATAAAAAAGAAAAAAACTTGTTACAGAAAACATTTTCCTCATGAACTTAGTAAGAATGATGTGACTCAGTCTGATACATAAAAATACACTGTTCTCAGATAGAAAATATGTTCCCGTAAGTTGACATTATCCCATCTGTGACAGTAAATAACGATTAGCATTATTTAAATTAAGCAATACAGATTATTTTGCTTATTATATATATTTCAGCACTGATGGACTGCAATCAAGGATTTAAATAATGAAAAAATGCTGAACGGTTTCTTTTTCTCTATGTATTTCAAAATACATTTGCCTTTACAAGTGTAACATGGTCATCCACAACAATAAACATCATGTGCTGTTTTATGAAAACGCATCTTATCGCAAGGAACAATTCAGGACACTGAGAAGGTATTTTAAACTGTAGATGTCCATAGAAGAATAAGAGATAAAGACTAAGAAACTAGAAAAAGTAGGAGAGGAGAGGCTTCTTTTTAAGGAAGGAAAATGTTCTATAGTCTGACTTCTAATTAACATATAACATCTCCTTCAGATTGTGTATACCAAGAATTTTTCATAAGCAGGCGATTCTCAGATGCTTCGGTAGTTACCAGCCTATCAACTCTTTACTGCCTCATGGGTCATCATCTCCCACCTCCACTGAGACAGCCAACCACAGGACCTTACCACCACATTGTCTCATAGGTACTGGCATGGCATTCCTAGGCTCCTCTCTACCAAGCCCCTTTTGAGTCTAGTTTAAAGACTTTTCGATGAGCCCTGCTAGTTCTTTCCCCAGAATCCTTTTCACCCTTTTAGATAGGTGTTCCCCATCTGTTGGTAACAGGCCTGGTGTCATGTAAAGCAGCCCACATTGAAAAAAAATGAAATTCCACCAGTGGAAATTCCACAGGCTTCTGAGCCATGTGTTAACCATGTGTGCTTTCCTATTCCCTTTGGTATTCTTCCCTGCCACTGAAGGGACCGAGAAAGACACTACCTGTGCTCCCAGTCCTTCGACCAATCATCCCAGTGTCCTGAAGTCCCTTTTAATCTCTTTAGGACTTCTGTCCACAACCTCATCACTGCCAACATGTGTTACCAGTATCAGGTAATAATCAGAGGGCCGTTCCAGACCAGTGAGTTTTCCTATTCCTAGTGTCACAGTATTTAAAGTTCTATGATATCATAAAAGTAACTAACATCAAAAGCAGTCCATTTCAACAAGGAGAAAATCAGAAAAATATACCAGGATCCCTACGTGGATGAACAAGGTACTCTAACAAAATTCAAATGTAAAAAAGAATACACAGAAGAAGGAAAAAGGACAGGTAAATGTAGAGGAATCTAGCATGACAGGATGAGGTTAGAAAAGCCAAAGCCCACCAGGGATTGAATCTGGCAAAGGATGTCAAAAGGTACAAAAAGAACTTCAAAAAGTACATAAATATCAAAAAGAATACTAGGGAAAACATGGGATGTTACAGGAGGCCATGGCATTGGTGACACAGGACATGCAAAAGACTGTTATATTGAATTTCTTCTTTGCCACAACCTTTATTAGGAAGACTGACCTTAAGAGATCCAAGGCACCAGAGGCAGAGGGCAATGTTTTGAAACTGGAGCAGGGTAAATTTAGATTGGACATACAGAGGAAGTGCTTTACAATGACAGTGGTAAAATACTGCAACAGGCTGCCCAGGTATGTGGTTGAGGCCCCATCCCTGGAGACATTCAAGATCAGACTTGATGTGGTCCTGGGCAGCCTGATCTAGTTGGAGGTGCTCTTGCTCACTACAGTGGGGTAGGACAAGATGACCTTTGAGGTCCCTTCAAACCCACTGCAATGTGTGAATCTGCATGAATCTATGAACTTGGTCCATCCCTATTCACTGTCTTTGTTAATGATCTGAACAGTGGGGCAGAATGTGACCTCAACAAGTTTGCTGATGATATCAAATTGGTAGAATTGTGCTACCATCCAAAGAATCTTCATGGGCTGAAGAAATCGGTTGACAGGAGTATCATAAAATTAAACAAGAAGTGCAAAGTCCTGCACCTGGGGAGGAATGTTGGAGTCCAAACTGCTAGGAAGTAGATCTTCAGCAAAGGACTGTAACAGGTTGCTCAGGGAGGTTGTGGCTGCTCCCTCCCTGGAGGTGTTCAAGGCCAGGTTGGATGAGGCCTTGAGTAACCTGTACTAGTGGGAGGTGTCCCTGCCTATGGCAGGGGGGTGGAACTAGATGATCCTTGAGGTCTCCTTCCAACCTTACCATTCTATGATTCCATGATGATTCTATGACTTCTGAGACCTGGTGGATAACAGATTAAACCAGGATCTGGCAGTCTGCCCTTACTGTAGAATCGTGAGTTGAGTTGATGAGATGGTTTGGGTTGGAAGAGGTGTTTAAGTTCAACTAGGCGTACTGCCCTGCAGTGCACAGGTATATCTTCACCTACATCAGATTGCTCAGAGTTCCATGCAACTAGACCTGGAATGTTTCCAGGGAAAGGGCATTCACCATCTTTCTGGGCAACCTGTCCCAGTGTTTCATGATTCTCAATGTAAAACAATTCTTCTTTATCTATGTTCTAAATCTACCCACTTTCAGTTTAAAACCATTACTCCCTGTCTTGTGCAGTGGTTTGAACCACATAATCTGTGTATGTATATGTATGTGTGTATATATATATATATATATATGTATTTCCCACCAACAAAATAATTAATTACAAGTGCTGCATTCACAACTGTGCTGTGTTATGGTCCTGGAAAGGGGGGACTGGTCACCATCTTGCTTTTCTGGTCCTTTGACAGGCAGCTGCATTTTTGCATTACAGAATTAGGAGGAGTATTCCATTCCCTTATCCTTCTGTTCTTTCTATATATATTGATGTAACCTGATACATTTGTAGCAGAGGAGTAAAATATTCTGTGTAAATCAACTGAAAACTTCTACATGTTTTTCCCCTCTCCCTTTCTTATCTCCTGGTAAAGAGAGAGGAGAGAGAAGAGGGACTGAGACGGAAAGGGGGAAGAAAAAACTTGTATTGCCCTCATTTCACCTGTCACATCAGGCCCTTATAAAAATATGACCCCCTTCTTTCTTACGGGCTTCCTTTAAGTACTGAAAGGCTGCAACATGGTCTCCCCAGTGTCATTGTAGGCCTAAGCAGGCCAAAACAGGCTTATACATGTCCTGGCTTGCCCAGACATGTTCCCTTGCTCCCCCTCCTTCTGTGCTGGGGGAAGCAATGTGAGAAAGGAAAACAAAAGCCCTGGCTTCACCTAACGTGGTCAAACTTGGCAAAGTGCCACCCTGATTGGCTATTCTGTGTCCAAAGGCCCATTAATCACAGGCTGTATTGATAAAAAGGGATGAGTGTGTGCTGCTGCTGCCTCATTGCATCCTGAACTGTCTGGAACTTCACTATCAGGAACAGGCTCTAAATGCCTGCAGGCGATCAGCCTGCTTAGCCAGCGCGACATTGTGCCAAGCCTGCCCCTTGCATTGCATCGTGCCTGCCCCTCTGCAAGGCTTCTGCTGAATTGGGAATCAAGAGGAACCAGGTCAGAGCCTGTGCCAGACTCCCAGCTTCCTGAGAAAGAGCCTGGGAAATCTCCAAAGCCTCTAACGGCTTTGAGACCACTGACAGCAACCCCTCCATGTGCTTTGGGTACTGTCCAATAATATTTTGTGAGTAAATACTTAAAGCTTCTTGTAATTCACTAATTGCCTTCTGCCATAAGCAGAAAGGAGCTTCCTGCATCCATCTAGTGGCTAAGCGAGATAATTAACCGCAAGTGGTATATTGACTGCAAGAACCTTCTCTTCCAGTAAAATGGATGAGTTTGCTACTTACCTCTTAAAGTGTTCCAGATTTGTCTGTTCCCTGTGTATATAAATTTCCAAACCATGTGTTTCAAACCTCATAAATAAGTTTTCTGGTGATATTTAATGTTAATAAACAATTTTCAGTCATTAACAATCATTGCCTGGATATAAAAAATAATATAAATTATTAATTTTGCATATTGATAACACCAGAGGCCCTGTAATTAAGCTTGTCCAGGTCCTTCAGGATGTATCCTATCCCTCTGTCATGTCAGCTGCACCACTCAGCTAGCATGAAGGGGGCTTATGGTTTCTTGGTTTGCATTAGGCAAAACATTGATAGAATGCTGTAGAAAGTGATCTTTTCCTTCTAGTCAGCACTGGCAAAGCCACAACTACTGTACTGCCAAAGACTTTGATCAGGTCTAGGTAAATAATGTCAGTTGCTCACCCCTCATCTATTAATGTTGTGACCTTTTCATAGAGGGCCACCAGGTTTGTCAGGCACAATTTGTCCTTGGTGAAGCTGTATTGGTTGTACCCAATAACCTCTTTGTTATTCTTCTGCCTCAGCAGTGCCACAGACATACTGGAGAGAGTCCAGCAATGGGCCGTGAAGAAGCCAAAGCACCTCTTTCATAAGAAGACATTAAGAGTGTCAACAGTTTATAGAGCAGACAGAAATAATGATTTTTACTCTTAAAGGATGTAAAATAAAAACGCTCTTGTTGAATTGGAGAGGAATACAGAAAAGTGTATTTAAAGATGTACAGGAAAAAAATATGGAATACTTGAATCCTTAACACCTAATACTGATACAGGATACATGAGGATTCTCTCCAAACCTTCCCCCCAATCAAGCTAAACCACCAAACACCAGTGCTCATTTTGTCCCCTCTCATTGTCTTTCATTAGGCCCAGGCAGGCCTGATTGTGCAGCATGAAATTCACTGTGGCCTTGGAGACTGCAGACAGGTTTCTCTCCCATAGTTACCCAGATAAGATTCCCTCCAGAGAGCTGAAGGAAGGGAGAGAAAAGTGAGAGATTCAGCTTTGCTGCTCACTTTTAAAGTGATAGCAGGATTATGGGATTGAACAACAAAAATAATGATTTCCAGAGTCCACCTCCTGGACCTCTCTCATTCTCCTGGAAAACTCCATGGCTTTCTTAAGGGAACCTGAGCCAAACCACCACAGACAGATGCAGGGTTATTCATCCTACAAGAGAGATTGAGAGAGAGCTAGTTTGTACGTACCTGAATGGACGGCACAAACAGGACACAGTCAGGCTCTACTCAGTGCCCAGTGACAGAATCAGAGGCGATACACACAAACTGAAACACGAGAGGTTCTATCTGAATAATCTGAATATCAGGAAATAATTTTCCATTGTAAGTGTAGCTCAATATGGGCATAGGTTGACCAGAAAGGTTTTGGACTATCTTTGGAGATATTCAAAAGCTGTCTGGATTTGGTCCTGGCCAGCTGGCTGTAGGTGACCTTGCTCAAACAGAGGAGTTATGTCAGTTGACATCCAGAGGTCCCTTCCAATCTCAACTTTTTATGTCATTCTATGAAAATCCATTGTAATTTATTTTTATAGTGTGTTAATAGGATAGGCAAATTAATATCCTGTGAGATGAGTTCTGCATCCTGTAAGTTCCCCATAATGAAAGTTCTTTCTGTATTTGACCTCAGGTTATAAGGCATTTGGTTTACCAACATAAGTCATTCTATAGTTTTAAAAGACTTCAGGAACTGACAAGATTTTTTTAAAGCTAAAATCCACTTCATAGTGAGTGAGATTAAAGAACACATGGTCTTGTCATATCTGCTTCACCCTGTGAGCAAGTACGTTGTTGCAATCTGCAGAAGGTGAGAACAGCAGAGGAGTCATACTGAGAGATGTGATAAACTACAGTTGTGCTAATGTCCTTGGTGGCATATATTGTATAGTGCCTGAAGGTAAATAAATGGTCAACACGATTTAACTGTACAGCTTAAAATATTGTCAAAATATGTCTAAACATGGTTCCCTGTGAAAATGGTAGTGTTGAAAATACCTCTCAGAAGTTAGCCTGGCCTGCCATTTGAATTCTGAGGTTTTAGAAGAACTGAGGATGCAGAAGAGCAAGGAACCTCTCTATAGTGCTAATATTTTTGTCTTCCTTTAAATTTATTGACAGATTCAGCATAAAGTGTGTATGAAGACAATTTCTGAGTTTCATGTGCATACCTCTCAGTCATCACACACAGTATCACACACAGTATAGCAAGGTTGGAAGAGACCTCAAAGATCATCAAGTCCAACCCACTACCACAGACCTCAAGACTAGACCATGGCACCAACTGCCACGTCCAAATGTGTCTTGAACACCTCCAGGGATGGTGACTCCACCACCTCCCTGGGCAGCCCATTCCAGTAGCGAATGACTCTCTTGGTGAAGAACTTTCTCCTCACCTCGAGCCTAAACTTGCCCTGGCACAGCTTGAGACTGTGTCCTCTTGTTCTGGTGCTGGTTGCCTGAGAGAAGAAAGCAACCTCCTCCTGGCCACAACCACCCTTCAGGTAATTGTAGACAGCAAGAAGGTCTCCCCTGAGCCTCCTCTTCACCAGGCTAAACAATCCCAGCTCCCTCAGCCTCTCCTCATAGGGCTTGTGCTCGAGGCCTCTCACCAGCCTCGTTGCCCTTCTCTGGACACGCTCAAGCACCTCAATGTCCCTTTTAAATTGAGGGGCCCAGAACTGGACACAGTACTCAAGGTGTGGCCTAAGCAGTGCAGAGTACAGGGGGAGAATGACCTCCCTGCATATTGGCCCAGGAATGTTTTTGTGCAGAGATCAAGTCACAAGAGTCCACAGTGAAAAAAGAGGCGTGAATCATCAGCACCACAACCTCATTAAAAGTTTTCAGCTCAAAAACATTTTCTAGGAAATGCTGCTGATCTGGTAGTCAACTAGACTAAACAATCTAATAAATTATATTTTTCCATTTTAGGTCTTATCAATAGGTCAGTCTAAACCAGAAACTGCCTTTCAGCTTAAAAGAGCAAATCACTTTCAAAAATCACACTTGCTATCAAAATATCTGATTCACAATTTTGTTTATGAGACAGCCACAGTCAAAATAACTGACCATACTTGTTCATATGAACCTCTTTCTTTTCATGTGAGTGTTGCTTTCACACTAAAGCAGAAGGAAACATAAGAAAATTACAGTGGAACCAAAAATCTTTATCACATCAGACAGGCTGGATCAATGGGCTGAGGGCCAATGCTATGAGGTTTAATAAGGCCAAGTGCAGGGTCTTACACTTTGGCCACAATAATCCCATGCAGCCCTACAGACTAGAGGATGAATGACTGGAGAGACTGTCCTGGCAGAGAGGGACCTGGAAGTGCTGGTTGACAACCGGATGAACATGAAACCAGCAGTGCGCCCAGGTGGCTCAGAAGGCCAGTGGCATTTTGGTTTGTATCAGGAACAGTGTGGCCAGCAGGGCTAGGGATGCAGTTCTGCCCCCGTACATGGCACTGGTAAGGTCTCACCTCAAGCACTGTGTGCAGTTCTGGGCCACTCACTTCAAGAAAGGTATTGAAGTGCTGGAGTTGGTCCAGAGGAGAGTGACGAGACTAGTGAAGGAACTGGAGAGAAAGTCTTAGGAGATGCTGAGTGAGCTGGGATTGTTTTGCCTGGAGGAGACCCAGCGTGGACCTTGTCACACTCTACAACTACATGAAGGGAAGTTGTAGTAAGTTGGTAATCAGGCTCTTCTCCCAGAAAACTTGTGACAAGATGAGAGGGCATGGCCTGAAGCTGCACCAGGAGAAGTTTAGGTTGAATGTTAGGAAGCACTTCTGCAGGGAAAGGGTAATTAGACACTGAAATGGACTGCCCAGTGACGTGGTGGATTCACCACCCTTGGAGGTGTTTAAGGAGAGATTGGATGTGGCACTTAGTGACATGATCTAGTTGATGTGGTGGTGTTAGGTCACAAGCTGGTCTTGATGATCTCAGAGGTCTATTCCAGCCTGAATAATTCTGTGATTCTGCGAGATTGTGCAGTTTCAGTTGATGATATCTTAAGTAAACACAAATATTGGTGTTTATATCAGAACAAGTTTGACTCCTTTCTAATTTTAGACATTTAACTGCACTTAGAAATGTATTTCATCACTAACCAAAAAAGACTTTGATTATTCTTACAATTAATTTATTTTCATTTCTCATCAAATGCATTTATTAGCAGATACTTCTTGCGTGTTAGAAACAAATACTAGATATAAGAGGTCCTCTTTTTTTATATAGACAGTCTTTACCACAAACAATTTAGTTTTGATTGCCATTCCTCTAAAATAGGCCATAGATCAGAGGTACATACCTTAATGTTTACTAATCTCCATATTTACAATAGTTTGTGGTAAGTAAACTCCTATGTCATTATATGATTTTGCTTAGTGTCCAGTGATTAAAATAATGACTTGGCAATAGTTTCATCACAGTTTTACACCAATGAAAACTTCATTCTCTGAATTCTGGTTTTGCATTACTTTTGTGAATTCAACAATAAATATGCTTTTAATCTTTCACTTCACACTGAAGTCTTAATATATATATTATTGCAAGGCAGTTGCAAAGAGAAGGTCAGTCAACTAGTAGTTAATTAGCATACAGTATACAGGTTTTGGATCTCCTGCTCCTGAGATTTCCACTTCATAGACTTTTACTCTTTAAGATAAGTAATTAATTGCTGATCCCTGTTGGGTTTTTTTGTTTGTTTATTTTCATTTTGGTTTTTTTTTTGGGGGGGGGGAGGGAGTCTTTGTTTGTTCATTTGTTTGGTGTGTGTGTGTTTTTTTCCTTGTAGTAGCACATATTGAATAGTTTATTTTTATTTACATAGAGTTCCCAAGCTAGTCCAATTACTGCATCTGATTTATATTTGAGATGTCACTTTGAGATGTCGCTTCTGCACTAATTGGATTCTACAAGTCTCTATTGGTCAATCACTTCTTCCTTATGTCATCTTCCAAAAAGCCTTAAGTATATGATTTACCAGTTTGTCAGAACACTCTAAATGCATCCTCTAAACTGTTATAGTTGTGAATAAGAAATCTGAATGTTGAAATAAGAGGTTACTTTATAGAGTTATAGAAGGGTTTTAGTTGGAACAGTCCTTGAAGATCATATAGCTCCAATCCCCTTTCAATGAGCAAGGACATCTCTCACTACAACAGGTTGTTCAAAGCCCCTATGCAATCCGACCTTGAATACTTCCAGGGAAGGGATATCCACAACCTCTCCGGACAATCTGTGCCAGTGTTCCACCACCCATTCAAAAATTCTTCCTTACATGTAATCTGAATTTACTCTTTTTCAATTTAAAGTCATTATCCCTTGACTCTTATATACCTTCATAAAATGTCCATCCTTGTCTTTCTTACAGGCTCCCCACAAGTAATGGAAGCTATAAGATCGTCCCAGAGACTTCTTCAGGTTCGACAGCTTTGGTTCTCTCAGCCTTTCCTCACAGGGAAGGTACCCCAGGTGCACAACAATCTTCATGGACCTCTTCTGAACCCACTCAAGCAAGTCTATATCTTTCATACAGTATTTTACAAAATGCAAAGCATTTTTTTTCCTATTAATTCTTCTTTATTATTTTTGAGGATACAAAAATAGAAAAGAGACAATTCAGTTTATGGTTTTAGATTCATCTTAGATATAGTCAACAATGTTTTTCAGATTCTATGTGATGCTTTCAATGCATATACAGTGACTACAGCTGGCATTATACATAGTATTTTCATAGAATCATAGAATCAGCCAGGTTGGAAGAGACCTCCAAGATCATCCAGTCCAACTTGTCACTCAGCCTTATCTNGACACAGGCCAGGATTCCATTGGCTCTCCTGGCCACCTGGGCACACTGCTGGCTCATGTTCAGCCTACTGTCTACCAGCACTCCCAGGTCCCTTTCTGCCTGGCTGCTCTCCAGCCACTTTGTCCCCAGCCTGCAGCACTGCTTGGGGTTGTTGTGGCCAAAGTGTAGAACCCCACACTTAGCCTTTTAATCTCATCCCATTGGCCTGGACCCCATCCAACCTGTCAAGGTCCCTCTGCAGAGCCCTCCTGCCCTCCTACCCTCCAGAAGATCGACACCTGCTCCTAACTTGGTGTCATCTGCAAACTTGCTGATGATAGACTCAATCCCCTGGTCCAGATCATCAATAAAGATATTGAATAGGAGTGGGCTCAGCACTGATCCCTGGGGGACACCACTAGTGACTGGCCCCCAACTGGATGTGGCACCATTCACCATCACTCTCCGGGTCCAGCCCTCCAGCCAGTTCTTGACCCATATGAGAGTGAATCTGTCCCAATCACGAGCTGCCAGCTTTCCTAGGAGCTTGTTGTGGCAGCCAGTGTCAAAGTCTTTGCTGAAGTCCAGGTAGACTACATCCACAGCCTTCCCTGCATTCACCAGGCAGGTATAAGTTCTAAATGGGATTTTGCTCCTCTAATTTTTTTCCCACAAGACCTAGCAACATCCTTAAACTCTTCCTGGGATACGTCCCATTTTTTCCAAAGGTGATATGCCCTCTTTTTTCCCCCTTAATTCCTTTAGAAGCTCCTTGTCCACCCAGTCTGATTGGCTCCCTCATTGTCTCATCTTCCAGCACATTGACACAGCCTGTTCCTGCACCTTCAAGAGTTCTTTCTTGAAGTAGGTCCAGCTTTTCTGGACCCCTTTGTTTTTAAGGACTGTTTACCAAGGAACCTTCTGAGTTCTTAAATAAGCCAAAGTCTGCCAGTTGGAAGTCCAGTGTGGAGGTTTTATTGCTGCCCCTCCTGATTTCACCGTATATTGAAAACTCTATTATTTCATGGTCTTTGGACCCCAGGGACCTCTGACCACCACATCTCCCATCAGCCCTTCTCTATTTGTGAATAGCAGGTCATGCAGGGCTGTACCACAGGTAGGCTCCTGTAACAGCTGGGATAAGAAGCTATCCTCCATGCTCTCTAGGAACTTTCTAGACTGCCTCCTCTCTGCAGTGTTAGAGTCCCAGCAGATGTCTGGCAAGTTAGTCACTCACAAGAACAAGGGCAAATGATCTTGAGGCAACCTCCAGCTGCTTAAAGAATAATAAATCAACCTCTTCTCCCTGGTTGGGTGATCTATAACAGACTCCAACCAGGATGTCAGCCTTGTTGGCCTTCTCTCTAATTCTTACCCATTCTTACTCAACCTGATCATCCTTAATCTCTACTTCTATGATGTCCAGAGCCTCTCTAATATATTGGACCACTCCTCCACCCATTCTCCCTCGCCTGTCTCTCCTGAAGATTCTGTAGCCATTGATTACAGTGCTCCAGTTGTGTGAGTCACCCCACCACTTTTCTGTGTTGGCAACATCATAGTTTGCCTCTTGTACCAAGGCTTCCTGCTCCTCTTGTTTATTACCCATACTGCATGCATTAGTGTACATACACTTCAGCTGGGCTGCTGGTTTTACCCCTGTCTCTGGCTTACCACGCTCAGCCTCCTTCAGTTCATCTCTAGTACTGCTGTGTTTAACCCCCTCCTCCTTGCAGCCTGGTTTCAAGCCCTTTCACCAAGCCTCGCCAGCTCGTGTGCCAGGATCTTTCTCCCACTCTGAGACAGATGTACCCCATCTGTTGCTAACAGACATTATTTGAGTAACGTAAGTTCCTCAATGATTCAGACATAATTGAAGATATATTTTGCCATTCTGCAGTTTAAAAAATCAACAGAATTAAGCTTTTATGTGACTTCATCCTTTGAAACTCTTACCAGAAAGTCAATGCCTATTACATCTGTACAAATTCCTGTTCTAGTGAGAAGTGTCCCTGCCTATGGCAGGGAGTTGGAACTATATGATCTTTGAGGTCACTTCCAACCTAAACCATTCTATGATTCATTTTAAATTAAGTGACTGCTTCTCTAAAGAATAAACCTTTAGGAATTTGCTTATTGCGAATGCAGTATGTTTGACTTCTGAAGTATTACTACTCCTACTTCTATGACTGTGAGTTATCTGCTTTATGCTCACAAGAAGCCACATTTTGAAGTCCTTACACTTACATTTGACATATTGCAGCCACTGGAAGATATTCTAGAATCCCAGCTTCATGATTTATACAAGTGTATGGCTTAGTTCAAAGTATTAAAATTTCTACTCAGACACAGGTATGTAGAGATACTATTGATTTAGTATCTGAGTATGCTTATCTTACTACGTTGTCTGCTTCTGAAACCTAGACAATTCTCTGTTATAAAGTTCAGAGATTCTTAAATTCCAATTGGTTAGATGGATCTTAGTGAAGTAAGCAGACCATTAGCACTACATTTTCTCCAGGTTGACTTGGGTTTTTCAAATCAGCATTTTTCCCATTTATCAGTAGTTTTGGTGGAGGTCCCAGCAGATTGGATATCTTGTGATATCCATCTACAAGAAGTATTGGGAGGAAGATCTGGGAAACTACAGGCCTGTCAGACTGACTTCAGTTCTGGGGAAGGTGCTGGAGGAGATCATCCTGAGTACCATCACACAGTAGATGCAGGACAAACAGAAGATCACAACCAGGCAGCACAGGTTTATGAAGGGCAAGTCCTTTGACACTATTTCCCACAACATTATTCTAGAGAAACTGGCTGCTCATGATCTATATGGACCTAGAATTTGCTGGGTTAAAAAATGGATGGACATTCGGACCCAAAGACTGGTAGTGAATAGAGTTAAATCCGGTTGGATGCTGTTCACAACTGATGTTTCCCAGGGCTCAGTACTGGGACCATTCCTGTTTAATATCTTCATCAGTGATCTTGATGAATAGATTGAGAGCAACCTCAGTAAGTTTGCAGATGACACCAAATTAGGTGGGACTGTTGGTCTGCTTGAGGATACAGAGGATCTAGACAGACTTGGTCAACGGGCCAAGAGCTATTCAATGAATTTCAAACAAGACCAAATTCTGAATTCTACACTTTGATCACAAGAAGCCCCATCAGCACTACAGGCCTGGGGAGGAGTGGATGGAAAGTTGCTCAGTGGAGAGGTTACACAAACCAGTACCCCGTGACAACCCTGGTCAACTTGGAAGGTCATGCTAAGACTCAAAAAAATAAAAATGGATTGACACCCAAAAGCTGATGGGTTGGTTTTATTAGAGCCAACAAAACCTCTTGGTAGAAGAAAGAAGAAAGGGAAAGTGAGAAGAAAAATGAGAGGAAAAATAGTATATATAGAGAGAGTGAGAGAGAAAAGGGGGGAAAGAGAGAGTTAAGAAGTAAAAGAAAGATATCACCACCCTTTCTTCCCACAAGGTCTCTCCTGTGTAGATCAGCATCTTGGTAGCAGCTGTATATTTAAGCAGGGTCTTCTGTAGTAAATGTACCTGGACCCCAGAAGTTGTGATCCTTTTATACCCTTTTGGCAGAGGAGATAATCTCTTGAAATCACAAGGAGATGTGTGTGTGAGTGAGGTGTTAACAGAGGGGTGCCATGGTGTTTCGGTGGTACTGTTGTAGTGGTTTTAAAGAGTGAATAATTCTGTCCCCAGAGATTTTCTCTTTTCATTATCAAACCACCTGTCTGGCCAGTAGTTCTCTTCCAGAGCGGTTCAGACCTGTCTATTCAGGACTAGGTATTGTGTATTGTCATGCCTTGTTCAAGACACTAGATTCAGTAAGGGCTATCAGCCCTGCCCTGCCACAAGCATTGTTTTGAGACAATAGAGGATTGTACTATCACAAGAAGGACCTGGGGATGCTGACTAACAGCCTTCTGAACATGAACCAGCAGTGTCCTTAGGAGTCCAAGAAGATAACAGCATCCTGGCCTCAATCAAGAATAGTGTGGCAAGCAGGACTAGGAAAGTGACTTTACCCTTGTACTTGGCACTGGTGAGGCTGCATGTTGAGTACTGTGTTCAGGTTTGGGACCTTCACAGCAAGAGTGACACTAAGGTATTAGCGTGTGTCCAGAGAAGGGCAAGGAAGTTGGCAAAGGGTCTAGAGAGCAAGTCTTATGAGAGAACTGGGGTTGTTTAGCCTAGAGGAAAGGAGTCTGAGAAGAGATCTTACCTCTCTACAACCTAAGAACTTGTAGAGAGATCGGTTTTGATCAGTTTAACCAAGAAACAAGTGACAGGACAAGAGGAAGTGGCCTCGGGCTGCACCTGGGAAGTTTAGAATGGATATTAGGAAGGATTTCTTTACAGAAAGAAATTGGGCAGTGGAACAGTTTGCCCAGCACAGTGATGGAGTCCCCATCCCTGGAGGTATTTAAGAGTCACATAGACATAGTGCTTATGGATATTGTTTAGTCAAAGACGTATTGAGTGTGAGGTTAATAATTGAACTTGATGATCTTAAAGGTCTTTTCCAGTCCATGCAGTTCTGTCATTTGAATTTTCTCCATTTAGAGTAACTAGAGTCTAGATTTTTTCCTGTGTCCTGTGTTCCTCTGTGTTCTGATATAACAGAGACATGAATGTCCTCTGGTATATCCCTTTTAAGGAAAACTAGGCTTCTTTTGATAGGATTAAGATGGGCAGTGTCTTTACAAATCAAGGGTTGGCTAGAGGAAGTTTTGCTAACAAAGAAACAGACAGTCCACCTTTATCTGTGTTATATGTAAATCACAAAGGGCCTCTGCTAAGTGCCTTGCCTGGAGTCTTGCTCTAAATCAGCAAAGATAGCAGACACTAAACACAGCCTGAAATTCTGATTTTTTAGGACAGAGTGAAGGCTTAATAGGCTACTGAGTATTAACTTCTTCACCCAGAGAAGTGAAGAACCTAATTTAAATGAACATACAATGTATGAAGCAGCAGGATGTGCATGTGCGTATGTACGCGTAAATGGGGAGTACGTGTAAATGGGCACATGAAGCCCACTGATCAGAAGGACTGCAAATTCTGAGTACCTCAGACAATGGGTAAATTTGAATCCAGGAATTTAGCACCAAAAGGAAGCTGCACCTTCCAGCAACTTGAGACACACCACGGAGATCTGTCTGGTGGACTCTCATTCTATTTGAATAAAGTTTTACAGGACTCTCTGTTTGCTCTCTAGCAAAGGTTTTCTTACACTTCTTAAATGTAATCATATTTGAGTCAGAATTATGCCTAAAAAATCTATTACATTTTCTAAGAAGTGAAATGTTAAAAAGCCCTAAAAAGAGGCCTAAAGACCTAAACAAAACAAAACAAACTACCTGATAAAAGGGAGCAATGGTGATTGAAGTAATCTGATAAAATTACTTTTTTAACTGTCCAGAAGAAAACTAATTAGACATATCCTTCAATTAATTTAACCTGTAAAATTTAAATGCACTCTTAAAGGAAAGAAGTGTTTCCTAGGGAAAATAACTGCTTGTATCTCTAAACAGTGTATATAGAATCATATAATGGTTTAGATTGGCAGGGACCTCAAAGATCATCTAGTTCAAATCCCCCACCATAAGCAGGGACACCTCCCACTAGAACAGGTTGCTCAAGGTCTCATTCAATGTAGCCTTGAACATCTCATGGGAAGGAGCATCCACAACCTCCCTAGGCAACCTATTCCAGTGTCTCACCACCCTCACTGGAAAGAGCTTTTTCCTAACATTCAGTTTAAATCTCCCCTCTGCCACTTTTAAACCCATTACTCCTCATCCTGTCATTACAAGACCTTGTCAATAGTCCCTCCCCAACCTTCCTGTAGGTCCCCTTCAGATGCTGGAAGGCCACCACAAGGTTTCCTCGAAGCCTTCTTTTCTCCAGGATGAAGATCCCCAACTCTCATAGTATGTCCTCATAGCAGAGCTGCTCCAGCCCTCTAATCATCCTCGTGTCCCTCCTCTGGACTCTCTCCAACAGTTCAATGTCCTTCTTGTGTTGGGGAGTCCAGAACTGTACACAGTACTGCAGGTGGGGTCTGACAAGAGCAGAGTAAAGGGGAAGAATCCCCTTCCTTGCCCTGCTGGCCATGCTTCTCTTGATGCAGCCCAGGACTCGGTTGCTGTCTGGGCTGCGCACAAACACTGACGGCTCCTGTTGAGCTTTTCATCAACCAAGACCCTCAGGTCATTTCCTCAGGGCTGCTCTCCAGCCATTCATCACCCAGCCTGGATTTGTGCTTGTGATTATGCCAACCCAGGTGCAGGACCTTACATTTGGACTTGTTGGATTCCATGAGACTGGCCTGGACCCACCTCTCCAGTGTGCACAGGTCCCTCTGGATGGCATTCCATCTGTTTCGAAACACTCTTTTAAGTACTTGATAAAATTACTAAAATGACACATTTTGTGCACATATGAAATGTGCAAATGAAATTTTGTGCACATAAATATGAAACAAGATACACAGAAAATACAATGTTCTGTTTTCATACCGGTCTCTGAGCTGAGCATTATCAGACAGAAGCAAGATTACTGGGTTGTAAATAGTCAGCCACTGCTAATTAGGGAGAAAAAAGTGAGCTGAGTCCTAGGAATTACTAGAAACCCAAAATAAGATCATTATTTTGTTGCATGGATTTACATGACTTGTCTGAATTCAGTTTTAAGGAAGAACTACATCTCAGAAAAGATATAATAGAATTTGGGAAGTTCAAGAAAGAGTGATGAAATTGGACAAAGTATGTTTCAGCTTCCTTATGAGAGGTATCCGAGTCTTCTAGGCTTTCTCAAATTGATAATCTAAAAGTGCAACAGAAGTCTGCAAAAATAGGACATGAAGAGGATGAGAAAAGTTACATGACCTGTTGTTTCATGGGATCAAGATGACTGCAGAGGACAGAAGTAAGCACAATAGATTATTTTTTTCCTCCCAATATGCTATGTTTTACCTTGCAAGTACAGCAAAACACAACAACCTGTAAGCTATTTGAAATTTCATATCAGTAATTAAGGCACTTGCTCACTAGTTGACCAAATGGAACAAATCACGAGGTAGGTGATGATTTTACAGCAGGATAATTGGGGTCTTGCCAGCTGCTGTCTCTGTCTAGGTGTACTCTCTTTCGTAGTGTTAGCACCTGTGTGTTAATCCTCACTGGCTTCTACATGCACATGGCTAACACATGATGGACTATATCAGGGTATATGTATTGCACAAGGCTGCATAATTACCCCAGTTTCTAGTTTTCAAAGCTTCTCTTTCAATAGCAGCTTCATTTCAGTAAGCTATTAACATCCTGTATATCAGCGGTAAGGATTTTCCGTAGCTACCACTATGAGCTAAACAAATTTAGAAGTTTAAATGTGTCTTATTAAGTCAAGTGCTTTTAAACACCTTGCTTAGCATCCCTTTTCAATACTATAGCAGACAGAATAATGATCTAAGTGGGCCATTAGTCTGATGCAATAGAGCTGTTATTATTTCATATTAAGTTTACCTAAAATTAGTTTGATGAAAAAATCCCAACAAAACTAAAAACAATCAAAAACCTCACCCCCTCAAAGAAAACCCAACAAAAAAACCCCACAAAAAACCCCAAAACCAACCAAACAAAACACCCCAAAAAACCCAAACCACACATTCCCACAAAACCAAAATCAAACCAAACTAGGCATTGTATGTATGCCAGTACTTTAGAGACCACCACAATAATTTGACCCTTTCAGCATCTATACAGCACAGTAATAAGCTGTTTTGGCTAGTCTTATGATCCAATTTTAGAGATATTCCTTTCAGTCTAGATCATTGCTTTAATGTCTTCTACAAACTGTTTGCAGAATAATGTAAATATTCTGAGTATGCCAGACTTCACTACATTAAAGGAAAATTAAAGGAGAATCAAAAGATGAAAATTTAAATTAGACAGGGCAGTCATACCTTGCCAGCTATTTCCTAACTGCTATAGTGATAATGAGTAATATCATTGACTTAAGTTACATAGTCTCCTTTCATCATTACCAGTGACACCAGCTTATGGTAATTAAGAGTTTTGTGCCTGGATTTTTGTTAGATTTCCTTCTTTTCCATTTCTTGTTCTTTTTTTACTGGGATTTTAAGTAATAGTAAAAATAATAATGGCTTTATATTTCAATATTTAGTTAGGATGTTAACATTTCCAAGTTTATAAATATAACACAAACATAGTAATTTTGGACACACAAAACACATGCCTTCCTCAAATATTCTAAGAAAGAAGTTGAAATCTGATTTTTTAAAAGATTTTTTAAAAGGTTTTTTAAGGTTTGCAATTATGGGAATGTAGAAATACAGTGGAGATACGTTCCATACAAATAAATTTTTTTAAAAAGTTACAATTTCAGAATGAAGATGTAATTATCGTACCCTGAGACCATCTATGGATGTATTTATTCCAGTTTAGAATGTAAAGCTCTATAAATATTTCTAAAATTATATTTTTATTAAAGTCAAAGTTGGGGAAGGATTTACCTTCTATTTTACTATATCTTTCTCTGTATATTCCTGTAATACAATGAATGATTGCAGAAGACTGCATATAGCTTCTGGGAGATTTCCATGGTTGAAAGCACCATGATTTCCAGAAAGTTTCAGGAGAATATTCCATGCTAACATTTTAATACATTTTAAAATTTAACAATATTTACTATTTTTTTTTGTTGTTGGAATTGAATTAAATAGAAGAATCTATGTAAAGCTGGGAGCTGACCAACTTGCATGTTAAAACTCCATGAAGTCAATAGCTGGTTTCAAATTCATTTGAAGTTCTCCTAAATCGTGACAAAATTAGTCTGAATTTCATTCTCTTAAAAATAACATTCAATAAATAAATCTTTTGCATGGGCTTGGGAATTCTGCTGCAAGTATTTGACATAACTTGGCAATAGGTGATTGTTAACTGATCCATTCGAAAAACATTTCTACTTTCATCCACACTGAACTTTCTCCGAAGAAAATACTTTGTATGAAAATGCTTTGTCTAAGTCCTAAAATAGCCTCTAATATTTGAAGTTTTTCAATCCATTACATCTNTGTGTACAGTTCTGGAGCCCCAGCATGGGAAGAATATGGAACTGTTGGAGAGGGTCCAGAGGAGGGCCACAAAGATGATCAGAGGGCTTGAGTAGCTCTGCTATGAGGACAGGCTACAAGAGTTGGGGCTCTTCAGCCTGGAGAAGAGAAGACTTCCAGGAGACCTTATAGTTAGTAGCCTTCCAATATCTGAAGGGGGCCTACAGGAAGGCTGGGGAGGGATTATTTACAAGGTCTTGTAATGACAGGACTAGGGGCAATGGGTTTAAACTGGAAGAGGGGAGGTTAAAACTGGATGTTAGGAAAAAGTTCTTTCCAGTGAGGGTGGTGAGGCACTGGAACAGGTTGCCCAGGGAGGTTGTGGCTGCTCCCTCCCTGGAGGTGTTCAAGGCCAGGTTGGATGAGTCCTTGAGTGACCTGTACTAGTGAGAGGTGTCCCTGCCTATGGCAGAGGGTTGGAACGAGATGATCCTTGAGGTCCCTTCTAACCTTACCATTCCATGATTCTATGATTCTATCTCTGCCAGGACTTAATTCCATCTATAATTTTAATTGTCAGTGTTGCAGAAATTTGGCAAAAAGACCACCTGAATATACGTATCACCAGTTATTTTCATTAGTGTTGTTACATTGCTTGTAGTCTATACTAATATCAAATCCTGACATATATCCTGAGTAGTATTTTGTCTTTGACATAAAGTCTCACTATTCATTATTACTATTTTTAACAACTGGAGAAAACAAAGTGAATTTTAAAGATACTTGGACACCCCATTTCATCTAGGGGGTACCATTGGATGTTAGGGGCAAAATATGCTTAAAAGGAGTGTTATAAGTGACTTTCCAATCATGAAAGAAGCTTGTGGTAGAACAGAGGCTCACATCTAGACCTATAGATTCTAGGTGCATTTCTTGGAAGACCAGACATTAACCACAAGAAGTTGTATAACTTCAATGGAGTATATTGGAATTTTAAGTAATAAGATAATAATTCATAAATAGGGATAGATTTATGGTTCAGATCACCTAGGAGTTATATTCTGCCTGACTCTGTGAGCAAAGACGTGTAACATACTCCTTGGGAATAAAGGTGTTCACATGCAAATAGAAGTTTGGTCAAGCTGTATGTCAGAGGTTATCTGCTTTTAATTAACATTTATCCAGGTTCTAAGAGCTGTTTGTAGTGATGATAAATGTTGAGTGAGATGAAATGAAAAACAAACCATCCATCTAGGAAAACATATTTTCATTCAGTGTTAAATAAATGGGACATGAAATGCCAGAGGAGATATTGGTCTCAGGCTCATTCTATGTGCTCAGGTTGATTAGAAGTTACCAAGTAACAGAAGATGCTCACATTTAAGAAATCAAAAGGTTCTGATAGAACAGTGGAAAGAAGTCCCTGGAAAAAAAAGCATTTTTTAGCTTTGAAAATCTCCAATGAGAGGATGACAAGGATATATTCTTAAAGTAGGAAAGATGGTTGATGTAGACAGTGAAGAAACTCTAAAGTTTCTTTGAGCTTGTTCATCATAATAAACTTGTCTTTGAGCTTATTCATCATAATAAACTAGTAAACATTTTTTATGCTATCTTTAATGAATATAGTTATTTTCAAAGGCAAAACAATATCTGGATATTTGATATGATGAAAGATAGAGCAAAAAGGTAGCTTACTTCAAGCACTGGTCAAAATCATAGGGCAAAACACTGCATAATCTAAAATATGCTTATATGAAGCTGATGAAAAGCCTTTAGACAAAATGTGAAATTAAAAGACTCCTATTTCACACATATGTTCATAATACCTTGATATGTAACTTCAGGGGATCTCACAAATGACTTTGGACACAGAAAATGTCAGATGACTTGGAGTACTTAATAATTTCTTTTGTAAATGTGCTACAAAATTCAAAATACAGCCTCTGAGGAAGTATGTTTTTCTGGCATGACAAAAGATATCTTTAAGTATTACTGTCAATGGGAATTTCTTTAGAGCCTGTCCTGTGTTTGTCTCCCTGTTATTAATTACAGCGTGTTTATCAAACTGCTAATGATTTAAGTATTAAGGAGGAAAACAAGTTATCCAAGCTTAAAAATAAGTAATGGAAGCAGGATGAAGAAAACTCTGTAACAGAGAAATGAAGAAGACAGTCAAAATCGAGAAGCAGTTAATAAAGTGACAGGTAGGGAAAAAAAGGGACTGTTCAGGGTTGATCAGGACAAAGCTGCAATTATACTTCAAAAAAATCTCTTCAGAAGTGTGTTTCTAAGACTTCCTTTAGCAAAATGTAATGCACTGAATTATAGGGATTTCAAATATATCCCCACATCTACCTGAGCACAGAAGTACTGTGACTACAGAATATACACCAATATTTATCTGTTGCAGAGAATAGCAGAATTTTAAGTTCTTTTAAAAAGATACAGTCATTATTCCTTTAGAATGAGATATTTAAAAGCATACTAACTTGTGACAATCACGAAAATTGAAATTACTTCCTTATCACCACAAGCAGATACACCTTCAGTCAGTTGCCTCAGACATTAACTCATGTATCTCAACTTAGTCCACAGTGACTGCATGTAGTAATGAGAAGGCAACTGCATCTTCATATCAGCCATCATCGAGACAGTCATCAGCAAGTTTGCAGATGACACCAAGCTGGGGGCAGATGTTGGTGGGTTGGAGGGCAGAAGGGCTCTGCAGCAGGACCTTGAGCGCCTGGACAGATGGGCAGATTTCAACAAATCCAAGTGCCAGGTGCTGCACTTTGGCCACAACAACCCCATGCAGAGCTACAGGCTGGGGTCGGAGTGGCTGGAGAGTAGCCAAACAGAAAGGGATCTGGGGGTACTGATTGACACCTGCCTAAACATGAGCCAGCAGTGTGCCCAGGTGGCCAAGAAGGCCAATGGCATCCTGGCCTGCATCAGGAATAGTGTGGCCAGCAGGAGCAGGGAGGTCATTCTCCCCCTGTACTCTGCACTGGTTAGGCCACACCTTGAGTACTGTGTCCAGTTCTGGGCCCCTCAATTTAAGAAGGACATTGAGGTGCTTGAGCGTGTCCAGAGAAGGGCAACGAGGCTGGTGAGAGGCCTCGAGCACAAGCCCTATGAGGAGAGGCTGAGGGAGCTGGGATTGTTTAGCCTGGTGAAGAGGAGGCTCAGGGGAGACCTTATTGCTGTCTACAACTACCTGAAGGGTGGTTGTGGCCAGCAGGAGGTTGCTTTCTTCTCTCAGGCAACCAGCACCAGAACAAGAGGACACAGTCTCAAGCTGTGCCAGGGGAAGTTTCGGCTCGAGGTGAGGAGAAAGTTCTTCACCGAGAGTCATTCGCTACTGGAATGGGCTGCCCAGGGAGGTGGTGGAGTCACCGTCCCTGGAGGTGTTCAAGGCACGTTTGGACGTGGCACTTGGTGCCATGATCTAGTCTCGAGGTCTGTGGTAATGGGTTGGACTTGATGATCTTTGAGGTCTCTTCCAACCTTGCTTATACTGTGATACTGTGATGACAGTAGATACAATTTCATAGAATAATAAGCAATACAGCATAAAGACTGTAAGTAATACTCATGCTATCAGTTTACAATAATTATCTAATTAACATTTTCTTCTTTTCTTGTGGAAAAGTTGTGCATATTTTGGCACTTCTTTGAGTAAAATAGGTCTGTGCTTTGGTAATGTAAAATGAACTTAATTTTCTTCCTTGACGAGGGTAACCTGCCTAGGGGGAAAGTGCAAAGCTAGATTATGATCTGTCTTAACATGACCAAAGGTTCTACCAAAAAATGCAACACCAAAATTGCAAACACCTACCTAAAGTAATGTATGACTTTCTTACATTTTCTTTATAGTAAATTTTTGAACAGCAGAGATTTCTCTAAAAAGTAATCAAGGAAATCAACATTGAGAAGACCTTTTAATGTTATCAAATATAAAATGCTTATTTAAGTGTGTATTTTAACTCTTCCCTCTGAATTTTAGTAAAGTTGAATTCTCTTCAGGGAACTGATGCTTGCTGGAAAAGGGAGGAGAAGCTAATTGCAGTATTACAACCTAATGGAGGGGCATTTGATTTGGAAGTGCATTTCAGGCATTGTTGCAGTAAGATGATCCAGACTAGAATTCCTAGATAAATGTAAAGATATTTCAGAGTGTCTGACAATTTATCCTTGAGAAGTCTTACTGGAAATTTCACTCTAATTGACTTACCTGTATTTTAAGAATTTGGTTTGTTTTTTTTTTTTTTGGTTTTCTTTGTAAACAGGTAGGAGTTGAATCCATCTGTTATTTCATGGGTCAGTGCAAATGGTATTACTTTTTAAGCCATACTTCTAAAAGGAATGGAACTGTTTTCAAGACAAATTCAATATGGACAAGGAAAAGAAAAATGGCACAGGTGGGAGTGCAATTACTGTTCACCTGCCATAGAACATTGAATATATTACTATGAGCACTCTTTTCATTCATTGCATTTATCCCACATTCAAAAATAGAAATGAACTTTTCATACACATAAAATCACCTCAAATTAAGAAAATATTTTCCTAACTAAAATAACCCCCCTAAAATCTTATCTTTAAACTATTTTCTGTTTCTTTATTCTTCTCCATGGAAGATATGAATAAATTAAAATTGGATGAAATTTTAACAATTAGTTGAACTTTACATCTGGAATCTTACACTTAGAATGTTTTATATTACAATGACAATACATGTAGCCATTTGACATAGGCAATCAAATATATTAGTCAGCATGTACTAACATTAAATGTGTCCTTAATTTTGTATTCTGACTTGATAGATTTCAATTACTATTTTGTCTTCAGGAAAAGCAGAATCAAATTCATGATGTCAGTCCTTATATTTGCAACCTTCTTTATCCCATCCATTTACTCATAAGCAATATAATGACCACAGAGAAGTCTACAGCTCATATGTCTTTCTAGCAGCTGGTAAAATCTTATGGAAATAATTTCTGCAGCCCAGTGGAATGACTGCAATGCATTCTGCATTCAACACAGTGCATAAATCATATATACTGGTCTTAGATGTCCTGCAATAATGAAAGAAAATAATATATATGGAATCCACCTCTTAAATTCAGGAGAAGTACATGACTGTGACAACAAAATCTGAAGGTAAGGAAACTGGAAGGAGAATGCATGTGGAGCTGTGAAGAGTTACATAACTTCATGAATTAGAAAAAATATGGATAAATTCTGCGTCAGTTATGGATTCTTGTTTTAAAATAGACTGAATATTTGTAATGTTCAAAGTTGATTCTATCAGTTTTCATNACTCCCAAACCATCACATTTGGTTCCTGTGTTTTTTCTGTAGTGACTTTAATGATTGAAAATGAAGCAGATACAGTTTTACGTACTTATTAAAAGCCTCCTAAATCTCCAGGTCATTAGGGAAAATACTAATATTGCAACTGCCAAACATTTAGTCAGAACTCAGTTTTAAATAAGGAAAAAAGGGAGATACTTCAGGATATACCTTTGGTTGACTAACAGAATTCAAACACAGTGCCTGAGAAGAAATACCTCTTTTTGACTAAATATATGAAAAAAGATAAAAAATATTTCCTCATTAGACATTGCCAGTAAATAAACGTGGTACTGCCTGGCCCTGGTAATTTGATTTTAATAAAATTTCACATTTTGGCTAGATTTTTAACCTTTTTTTGGGGGATATCAGGATATCGAGAGAGAGAGAGAGACATACTCATATGTATATACACACACAAACACACACACCTCTACCTATGATTAATCAATTCATTAATCTATCTACACAGCTACATAATCATATGTAATAGCTTTTATTTTGCTGCATAAGGTCTGTCGACAAATCAAAATCAAATGTTAACTAGAGACATTTACAGAGCCTATACCTAACATGATTTTTAATCAGAGATCAAGGAATTTAATTTCTTAACCATTTTAATTACTAACAATGTATTTCATGCATGATAAGTCTTATGAAAGTTACAGAAAGAAAACAAGTCCTATTTCAGCTGCATATTTCTGGTTTTGTATCAGCAACACTTGCCACTTGCATTTTGGACTAATTTTGAATGTGATTTATCATTCCTTTCAAGATCTTTAAATATGAGATTATGGTACTGATGTAAAGATTGGTAAACAAAGAAAGTTGGTGAAAACCAGAGAGATCATTGGTATCATTATGTTTCTTAGATGTAAGCACTATGAATAAATTAGATGTGCCTTACTGCCTACCTTTACTTTATTATTGCTCTATAATTTATAGAATAACATTTTACTACTGTATAACAAAAATATAATTATTGTATCTGTAAATGAAATCTGAAACTAAACAGGTATTATTTCAAAACATATTTAGTGCTAACTAACCTTTTTTCTTGTTTGCCTAGAATACACTCTGTATACTTTAATGCATCAATATTTTATAGAATGCAATTATGCTAAGAACTGAACACAGTGCATAATTACTACTAAAATTTATCTTCAATGCAGAATTCATTTTGAAATACAATCCATACAAAGACATTTACGAAAGTATGCAAATATTTTTATCATTTTCCTGACATGAACATTAAAGTAGAAAAAAAACAGGGAGCATCTGCATGACTTTCCTAAGTCAGCTAAAGAAGTCAATCATATGTACAAAACATTTGTGTGTTAGATGCAAGTCCAAGTGTAAATCGGTCATTAAAATAAGGATGGAAATAGTATACAAAAAAAGAAAAATTTATTATATATCTTCACACCTACAATTATTTTACACAGCAATGACTTCTCAAAAACTTAAATGTTTCAGTATATTCAGTATAAAGGAACAGAACTCATATCAGTATAAAGAAATATAATGTACATCCTTTCATGACTGTAAATAACTTCACAGCACACATTCATGAATCCTTACAATGTTATTACTGAGTAATACTCCAGTACTCATTTGGAAGACATATTTTCATGAAAAAATAAAAAACCAAAAAAGAAACAAAAAGAAAAAATCTTCCACAAATCTTATCATTTTAGATATCTACATAGTCATTGTAGGATTCAGATAGAAGTCTCACATCATATACATTTGATTGCATACATTTTGTAAAAAGAAATCATGAAAGCGATTAGAATTGTTGATGTCAGAACAAGTATGAGTTACTCTAAGAAATATCAAAATAAATCATATTTTTGGCTCTAAAAGAAATGTTCAAATACAGAAGAAGATACAGGATCACAATGTTCCTTTTAAAATGCTGGAGTAACAAAGCAGAAGGTAAGAGATGGAAAAGCACACTTCAGATGTTTAATTCTAGGAAACCTGCCGAGGGTAAATGTCAGAAATGAAAAACAAACACAAAAATCAATAACATCAACAAAATATCTGTGTGACTATTGATGGTGAACTATTGGGAAAACATAAGGCCTGGTTATGACAATGAGAACAGACTAGCAAGTGTTTACTTATATTAATGGTAAAAAAGAAAGAAAAACAAAAACCCAAGCAAAAAACCCCAAACAGAAACAACAAAAAAACCCCAAAACAAACAAACGAACAAAAAAACCCAAATAAGTGACCAAAATCTTTTCACTAATGTTAAGAAGCTGTCATGGCTGTGACCTAAGGGTATGCCTTGAATGCACAGTTTTAGCAAGGTTTTTTTTAGCAAAGTAAGTATTGAGAGGCAGCAATGCTGCCGTAGGTGGGGACGTGCCTCTCCTGTGACACTTTCCTTGCTCGTACTCAGGACAAAGTGCACATGCAGGTACAAAAGTGTCATGCTGTGGTCATGGTAGCAGGGGAGCAAGTTGACTGACCCCTGAGATCTCCTACACATCCCAGACCCATTTCAGAAACCTTCCAGAGCATGATAGTGAGCATGTCCAGCAAACTCCACCTGAGGAGAGGACCCCAAGTGACTGGAGACTGTAGGGGCACAAAGTTAAGCCAAGTTGGCACCTCACCACCTTGGAAACCTAGATCAGAGATCACTCTCCAAGATGCCTGTGTCTGGTGTGGTGATCTCTCTCTCCTTTTCGTTATCTCTGTCCTCTTTTTTATTTCTTTCCTCTTTTCTGATCTTCTCTAATCTTCTGACAAGTTGAATATTTACTGTGTTGCTGTTTGTGTTTAATGAAGTGTTCAATTGAGTTCAACAGTCACCTGGTGTTGGATTCACATTTGTTTGTAGGCAGGGGATCTCAGAACCTGGAGGGGCTCTGTCTCCAAGGCCAGGATGTGAGGCTAAGATCTGTAAGAAGCAAGGAACAAATATTAAGTGGAGAGTGTTGTGTCTGTATAGTAACATTTGAAGTGATGTATGCATGTCAGGTATATCTCTATAAGTTATGACTGAAATTAAGGTTCTGAAAACTTAAATTGAGCTTCCAAAACAGGACTTTTGGACAAAAAGATGCATGAACCTATGCTTTGTGCAAAAGCTAGATTTTCTCATAATTTTTCGTTTTTGAAACTAGACAAGAAATAAAGAAAAATAAGCACTGGAGAATCAGCATTGTCCTGGAACAAGAAGAATTTCTTCACGTATATTAGTGAGAAAAGGAGGACTAGGGAGAATGTGGGACACTTCCAGAAGAAAAATGGAGAGCTGCTGACAAAAGATATGGATAAGGCTGAGGTGCTCAATGACTTCTTTGTCTCAGTCTTCAACAGGGCTCCAACCACAATGTCCAAGCTCCAGAGGGCAAAAGTAAGGACTGGGAGCAGGCAGATCTGTCCACTATAGTAGAAGATCACGTTTGTGAGCTCCTAAGAAATCCGAACGTGCACAAGTGCATGGGGCCTGACGAGATCCACCCACGGGTCCTGAGGGAACTGGCAGATGAAGTTGCTAAAGCACTGTCCCCATCATATTTGAAAGGTCATGGCAGACTGGTGAAGTTCCTGCTGATTGGAGAAGGGCAAACGTAACACCCGTCTTCAAGAAGGGGAAAAAGGATG
>WBNM01044721.1:0-14524 GCA_013399055.1 Ramphastos sulfuratus | reverse complement strand
GGTTGATGAAAAGCTCAACATGAGCCAGCAATGTGTATCTGAAGGGGGCCTACAGGAAGGCTGGGGAGGGACTATTTACAAGGTCTTGCAATGACAGGACTAGGGGCAATGGGTTTAAACTGACAGAGGGAAGATTTAGACTAGATGTTAGGAAAAAGTTCTTTCCAGTGAGGGTGGTGAGACACTGGCACAGGTTGCCCAGGGAGGTTGTGGCTGCTCCCTCCCTGGAGGTGTTCAAGGCCAGGTTGGATGAGGCCTTGAGTGACCTGTACTAGTGGGAGGTGTCCCTGCCTACGGCAGGGGGTTGGAACGAGATGATCCTTGAGGTCCCTTCCAACCTTACCATTCTATGATTTTATGCTATGTGAGAAATAGATGTGTTTGAATGCTGAGTCTTTCACAATATGTTTTCAAATAAGCACGATTCCTTTCTGTTGGCTACATTCAGCAATCAAGAGCATAATAAAAACAGCATGTGTCTTAAAAATACTAATTGCTCAAAGACACAAAATGCTTCAAAACTCTTTGCAAGACACTTGCAAGACACAGAAAATCCCTAAGGCTCCTTTTGCCAAAAGAGACAAAAATAAAAATAAAATCATGTTTAAAATTAAGCACTTCCCTTGATTTCTTCCATAGTATACAAATGATTTGCTTTGTTGAGGAACACTTCACAAAGACCACTAATAATATTTCTAAAAGGTCAGCATACCATAATGCAGAATGTATGTCCAGTACCTGGTACAACTAGTACAAATGTTTAATAGTGTATGTTTTTCAGATTTCCAGATGTGCAGATTTAGCCACTGCAACTTCACAGTATCTTAAACTCTGTGTGAAAGACTATAGGTATGGTGGGGTTTTTGTTTGTCTGTCTTTTTTTTCCTAGTGAACCCTGTTTTTCTGAAAATTCCTAATGAATAAAAGATAAAAATGTAAAGAAATTGACTTCAGTCAATCTTCATGTATTATTCAACAATCTTCTGGGCTTTTGCAGTATCTAGATACTCTAATTAGCTACCTTGGGCAGAGAAGACCTAGTTTAGAATGTTGAAAATAATAGGTTTCAGAGTGCAATTAAAGGTAAATATGGGATTAGGTTTCCTAGTACAAGGTGACATGCATCTGGCATCATTTCAGTTGTAGTCCTATGTATTATTTAATTGTGAGATGGAAAATGGTAAATAATCCAGAGTCAAACTAATTTATTTAAACTCACTTTTAATTCACTAACTCTGAGAAGAAAATACTCCACATAAATGAAGTCTGTCTGTCTGAAGAAAAACACCTCAACCTATATCAAAACAGCTTTCTTTTCTTCTGAGTTATTAATGAAAAAAAAAAAATTCTCAATTGATATTCAGTGTGTGTGCATTAAATATTTGTCCCTTGCGACTGACCCATAACTATTTCATTATACAGAAGAGTAGATGTGACACCTCAAGTGTTTTGGGGGCTCAAATAATGCCCTTGAGGATAGGGGGTGCATATGGCCTTGGTCCAGGACGTGCCACACAGGAGGTGAGGGTAAAACAGGGGAACTTCCAGGGAAGGAGGAGGGAGCAGAGGGCTGAAGGAAGTAGTTTGGCTTCACTCCGCTCCCTGCCACACCCTACCACCGCTGCACACTGCCTACTCTGCACAGTCCCACAGCTCTCCATTCCCACAGATGCCCACATGGCATGGCTTTGCTTCGCACTGCCTGTGGCCTAGAGAAGACCACAGGGTGCAGTGCTGTTCTCCTGCTAGTGCCAAGAACCTGTTAGCTGCTCCTGCAACAAGGCTGCCATTCTCATCCCAGGGAAATGGCGATTACCCTTTTATTTGATATGCATTTTTCCCACTGCTTTTTCCTCCTATTTTCCCTCTGCTCCACTTCAACCTAATAAACCCAGTTCATCAGCTGTTTGGCATAATTTTGTCTTCATTTACTCCAAGGGAATTATTTGAACCTTAACATGGCCATACCCCACCCCCTGCTGACCAGGTTTGGTAAAGGTAATACTGGGTAGTAATAACAGACAATAAAAATGTCTGAGTCCTAGACTGGCAATGAAAACAGCGAAATCTCTTTAATAAAAAATTACTACATTCCTGGTTGCCCTCCATATAGAGACAGAGATAGATAGAGAAGTAGAGATAAAGAGATGTGAATATATATGACAGACATTGACTATAGCTGGCTATAACCCAAACTGGCAATGATGACTGACTGTCTTCAAATCCTCACTGCTGCTTCACGCTAGTTGAAAATAGTTATTTTTATGATATGGGGTGTGTTATTATAAACCTGTACATTTATCTTTTTTGCAAAATCGTGCACCTATATATACTGAGGATTTAGATACACTTCAACTTGAACCTTACTGGTTTTACCAGTGAAATGAGGTTTAAATAACATCTACATCATTCATTACACTTCAAAGAGATACATCTGAAAAATTACTTACTATTAAGTTCCATTTGATAAGCATGTACAACGTATGTGTGTAAATAGTTCTTCAAATCTGGGTTATTGTTTCTTGCTTCTCTTTATTTTTCAGATGTTCTTGAGCTTTTTATTTCTTTTTATTTCCTGAAAAGCTGTAACATTTAAAGACAAAAATCATCAGTGTATTTCTACATGTACGTATTTCTGAAGGTGCAAGAAGCTTGATTGTTTATCACAGAGAAATTTAGTAATGTTTCTACCCCTTTTCACCCTTCTGCCTAAAATCTTTCTACAGGGAGAAGGGAGAGGGGGAGGCATGCTAAAATATTTGTTCTGTTAGGCTTTTGATCTCCAGGAAGCTTAAACCAGGACCATCATCTAGTTCCAATCCCTTGTCATAGGCAGAGACACCTCCCAGTAGAACAGATTGCTCAAGGTCTCATCCAACCTGGCCTTGAACACCTCCAGGGAGGAAGCATCCATAATCTCCCTAGGCAACCTGTTCCACCCTCGCTGGAAAGAACTTTTTTCTAACATCCAGTTTAAATCTTCCCTCTTCCAGTTTAAACCCGTTGCCCCTCATCCTGTCATTACAAGACCTTGTAAATAGTCCCTCCCCAGCCTTCCTGCAGACACCCTTCAGATACTGGAAGGCTGCTACAAGGTCTCCTTCGCTTCTTCAGACTGAAGAGTCCCGACTCTTGTAGCCTGTCCTCATAGCAGAGTTGCTCCAGCCCTCTGATCATCCTCGTGACCCTCCTCTGGACTCCCTTAAACAGTTCAATGTCCTTCTTGTTTTGAGTGCACCAGAACTGCGCACAGTACTCCAGATGGGGTCTGACAAGAGCAGAGTAAAGGGGGAGAATCACCTCCCTTGCCCTGCTGGGCATGCTTCTCTTGCTGCAGTCCAGGACACAGTTGGCTGTCTGGGCGAGATGTGCACTNATCACCTCTGCTTTGTTTTCCAAATGGGAAGGCCTTAGCAGAGCCTTCAGGAGGATGATCTTGCCAGGCACAGAGGTGAAACTGAGTGGTCTGTAGTTCCCAGGGTCATCCTTTTTTCCCTTCTTAAAGATGTGGGTTATGTTTCCCATTTTTCCATCAGCAGGAACTTCTCAGTCTGCCATGACCTTTCAAATATGATGAAATATGAAGTTCTGATATTGATCCATCAGATACTTTATTACATTTGTGAGATGGCCAGCTATAATTTGACAGCTATCTAATGAGTGTTCTTGTGTCATTCTGAGTAACGATAATTGTAGAGTGAAATTAATACTATAACACTGAGGTTAATGTATGTTTTAGGAGATAAAATTGTTATCAGTTGTTGACATTAATTTCTAGAGTATTTTCCTGAATTGTCAGATGGTGAAAAAATTATATAATTAGCATAGAATGATAGAGTGGGGGAAAATGGAATAACATCAGGCATTTTACTGCCACGTGATAACATTATGGATATTGCATTACATTCAAATAAAAATGAGTCTTGCATAACTATAGTGTATGTATAATTCCAATATCTTTTGCCAAGCTCTTTGAAACTGACCAATTCAATGGCAGGTTGTTAGATATAATAAATTTCTCTCTGGTTTCTTTTTATTGTAAGAGGAAGGCAGTTTCTTAATATTCATCTAGCAAAACAATTTGTGTTATTTAATCAGATTTCCTGGGGAAAAAACAAACAAACAAAAAAAAAAGGTACAAAACCCACCCCAACTCTAACAAACCCAGCAGGACAGTGTTATTTTGAGATGTAGACTTGAGGGAAAAAAATTAAAAAGATAAGTGAATAAAAACACACAAACACTATGCACATTATCTGTGGGTGAAAATTAAATAGTGGTACAGAAAAACATATGGTGTCAGTATTTTTTATAGCTTGAATAAAGTCAGGCTGAATAATTATTATTTTCATAAGCATGAATTCCTCAATTCCAGATAGATGGATTAACAACTGAATTAGTGATGTTACAGATATTTAGAGTCAGTGTAGAGAATTAGACATTTGTAAAGAAGATTAATTGTTTTGAAACTTACCTTTCTTTGTTGTCCATACAATAACCAAGGATGTCTTGCTCAGACATAGATATCTATCTTCTGCCCAATTTTATGTGAGGTGAAAGCTACTTTTGTTCTCAGGTTTTTCCGAAAATAGACATTGGAAGGTTAAAAAGACCACCGTGATGATTCAGTCTTATTTCCTCTATAATGCTTAAAGTCTAAGTTATTACTGATTCAGCTTTTTATGATCTGAATTTGAGAATAAATTTCTAAAGTAATAAAAAATAACTCAGAATATATGGAATATAATGACTTTGAAAATGCAGCAACAAGATAGATACAATGTCTAAATGCTGTTTCCTGTTGCACTGTTTTAATATTATTATTTATTGAATAGAAAATAAATTAACTGAAAATTTATTTTTCAGTTTACAACCAAAAAAATTTTGAAATAACAATTTAAATTTTGCAGATAGTCTTCTCATTAAGCAACTAAATAGCTAGTGCACTTTTAGAAGTTTATGTTGTAATTCAGCTACCACAAATTGCAATCACAGGAAAACAAACTGTTCAGTGTAACATATCTGACTTTATACTACTTGTCAATCCATATTTCCGCCACTGAAAACATACAATATCTGGGTTGTTTTGTTTTGTTTTGTTTTGTTTTGTTTTTTTAAGTGACATTTTTAACATTGTTTCAACTAGAAATATTCTGAATACTTGTTCATATTTTGGATGCTATCCTTAAACAGCTTTGTCACTACTGTCTGATTAAAAACTTAAAAACACATTAAAAATTTAATGTGTATACATATATATACACACACACCACATTATAGAGTTCTAGAAATTAGCAGTATTTGTAACATTCTCTGCAAAGTGTGTAGCACACGATCATGAACAATGTTTTAAAGCGGACTACATTTACCACTTCTGTAGTTTCTCAGAAGTTTAACATTTCCATACTATGTTTGTTTTCAATTTGTGTATTTAATGAAATATTTTCCTTTGCCTAATTAACACTTATTAGTCTTTAGTAGAAATAATGCTTTGCACTTTCATCAGCAATAAAATACATTTTTGTTAAATTACTGAGAAAAGCGTACAGAAAGTAGTGCATAATTTCTCTCTCTTTGCCCTCCTCCTCAAAAAAAACCCAAATCAACCAACCAAACAGACAAACAAAAAACCAACCACAAAAAAGACAGAAATTTAATCTTTCCTGCCAGCAGAGAATCACATAAAAGATTCTCTATTGCCAGTATGCAGCAAAGAGTGGAAAACTTCCCCATTTCTCTAATTTGGATTCATTATAACGATCTTACAGAAGCACATAGGATAATTTATTGTGGAATATTAAATGGAATGGGAGTTTCATGGGATGTAATTAAAACTCTGATACTGCTAATTTGCATAGAGAAATGAACGCTGCTAGCAATATGTGTCATTTCTCACTTATATTTTCTTATGTCTAGCCTTGTTGACGATAATCAGCAATCTATTTTATCCCCTTTTGAATATATATTTAGTATCTAAGATTCTGTAAACCAGCAACACAAAATATTGTAGTAGTGTGCAATGAACTGTGTAACAGTGTCATTTTAACTTATTGCTGAGGGTTTGCCTTTAAAACTCCTTTAAGAAACAAACAAGTATAATCTTCTGTAAATGCTTCCTTGCTAATTGCAACGAGAGCAAAATGAAGGACTCACAGGGAGTGTCTTTGATTCTTTTTTCCCCAGACTAATTGCAGGAAAGCAGATCATCGTGAAGAAAATGAGACTTTTAGGAAGCTGTTTAAAGAAATTTAAAGAAATACCAAGATCAGACATACAGACTAGGCAGCTACTCCTTTTTAAAGTGCCAAAAATGAGCCAAAAAATCCCCAGAAACCAAACAAAAAAGTAAAAATAAAAAAAGTTTTTAAACTAATTAACAGCTTTCCCTCCAAAAAAAGGGGAAAAAAAACCACAACAAAAAAGCTCCAACAAACCCCAACCCCCCCACAAAAAACCCCAGGACCCAAACCAACCAAGCAAAAAACCCCAACCAACCAACCAAAAAAACCCCCACCATAACCCCAAAACAAAACAAAACAAAACAAACAAGTGAACAAAACCCAACCACAAACAAAAAAAGAAAAAAGGGCAACAAACCCTATTCTGAATTATCTGGAGATATCAGATGCTAAAACATTTTAAAAATTGGGACTGTGACTGTTGAATCTGCAATGTAGTCTAATGTGACATATACCACACACTCTTTCTTAGAAGAAATTTAGTACAAAACATGCACAGATCCCTAGCTACTTCTATACTGTCTGGCTCAGATATCATCCCTTGTGTTTTTAACCACTCTTGCACAACTCTATATCCACTGCAAAGCATTCCATATCTGCAATGCAGTTGGTGCCACCATGGCCAGTCTTCTGGGGTCTATGTTCTTAATATCATAACAATTGAAATTGTGAGCAATGAAAAGATTTTAAAAATAACAATAGTGAAGTAAAAACAATCTGCAAGTTGGACACAGAGTAAACCTATGATGTGGAAGGCTGTGAAGGCTCCATGCTAAAGCTATGCGAATATGGGCCATTGCCAACCATTTGTCTCAGTTAGAGGTCATCTGGTTTCAGAAAAGCTTTTCAGTTCATTTTTGTAACCTGCCTTTAATATCTTTAAACCTTTCTGGAAATCATGCCAGTCACTTCTGCTAGGAAGTTAAATGCTTACTAAAATTTGGCTCTGAAAAGACCTGACATCTTGAAAGAGTAGAAACTTATAAACTGCCACTCCAGGCGGCATTATCCTGAGTCTGATAGTAGCACCATACAGAACAGGAGGATTTCTAGTTGACTCTAGCTTCTCCCTTACAATTAATGCTAATCTGCTCCTGCTCCTGAAAAAGAAAACAAAACAGAATTAAAAACAATTCTTCACTATGTAGGACTGTTGTAAGAAAAACAGCTGAAAAATTTGTAAGTTTTTAAATTCTGGTATATTGGCTGATAATTATCACATTTCACACATTTTAAAAATAGAATTTCTGTTTATTTGAATCAATTTGTTTCTTATTTACTAGGTGTCTCTATCTCTTTTTTTTTTTTTATGTATTAATACCATTTTGCTAACATATTCTTTTTTTATACCTGAAACTAGCTTTTGCCGAGTTTCAAAAAAGCTGAAAAGAATGTCAACCTTTGCCAATTAGTGCAAGAGAAAAAGTCAACATTTTTATCCCTTTTGAAGTAATTTTTTGTCTCTGAGAATTTGTTCTGTGATGACCCCAAACAGAAATCATTCAGTTACAGACACGCCAACCTGAGAGAAAATGACAGAACCCTCTGACTCTGTAATTAGTTCGATCAAACACAAAAAGCAATTAAAAAGGATATTGAAATCAAGGACCAGATTCTTAGCTGGTGAAAACTTGTGACATTCTATTGACTCAAATGAGTAGTTTTGTATAAAAATCTATACCGAAACTCAGGATCATTTATGTTAAGTGGGAAAAACAGTGTAACTGATATGGTGCAGGACCTCACTACAATTTAGAAGGTGACCTTGGGACAATCTGAATATTTTCCTTATTAAATCTGATTTTATAGACATGAGCTTAAAATAAAACATTGATAAAATTCATTAGACCAAAGTCATGTTTCTGCTGCAAAATGTGAAGGACTATTCGACAATCAATATGTTGTTTAACCAGCAATCACAGCAAAGATTTCAAGAAGCATAAAATATGCTTAGGTTATCCCTTTTACAAGAGAAACCTGGCAACTGCTCTCTGAACCAACGGCAGTTGATGCAGCATCCTATTGGGCAGGCAGCAAATAGGGAATTGCAGTAGTCTAATCATGATATAACAAAAGCTTGAATGACCGTTTCAAGGTCTGACTGCGAATGACGTTGCTGCAACATAGCAGAAGTTCTTTTAAGTAGCAGGAATAATTCCACTATATGTAAATTGGAATTTGCAAAATTTAGGTTCAAAGACCCAACAGATGCACTTAGCTCATTTACTAGCTTCAAAATTATTTGCATAAAAATTTAAAAGTGTTATATCCTTTTGAATTTCTATTAGACAGCAGAAATAAATATTTCAACGATAACGTCAGTTAGGTGTTACATGTTCATTTTGTTGTTTGATTCTTATGCATGATGGGGTTTTTTTGAAGTAGATTTGTGACATTTGGCAGTAGTTTGTAAGCTTTGTGGGCTTTTGGTACAGTTATTTCAGTTTTATAATCTTGCTTTTCCCTTTACATTTTATAATATTTGAATGTTTGATTTTATGGCACTTTAATTTTTTCAGATAATTTTTGTCGAGAGCCTCAAAGTATATAAAAGAAGCATAACATATATAAGGAGAAAAATCTTGTGAAAGTCATAACAGTATACTTTAAATATTCTATATGTATATACACATGTGTGTGTGTGTGTTTGTGTGCGTCTGTGTTCAATGTCTTTATGGACTCATTTGAAGGAAACAGCCACTTTTGTGACTGCATTTGCTTTAAAACAGTCAATGTCTTTTCCCAAATGTTCCAAGTGTTCAGAACCTGAAAATGTCTCAGTAACAGAAAACAATTGTGGTTTTTAAATAATTTGGATTTCATCTTTTAACTAATGATATTCAATCTGATAGTGAACAACCAGAAGGTCAGGAAGAATACATTTAAAATGAAATAGCAAGTGAAACTTTGTAATCTAATAGAGTACACGTATATAAGATCACAGTACTAACTTTGACATTTATATTATTTACATATGGCAGATGGTTATGAATCTCCTGTGGCTCACAAGAGTATATTGGTTAACATTATTCATTTCACCAATTTTCTCAGATGACTGTTTTTTGTGGTTTTTTTCTGTCCAAATGAAAAAGAAAACACAAACATGTCAGACATGATCTCCATGTTTCAAAAAGTCTAGCCAACTGGCCTGCACTGTCTATTTCAGCAGGGCATGGAATTCTTAAGATACTTGATTCATATCTGAAATCACAGGTTTCTGTCTTTCATACTGCAAGGACTCTTAAGTGGAGCTGTTGTGTAAGAAGCTGAACTGAAACATGAGTACCCTCGTGTTTGCGAATGCAAAATAAATGCATATAAATTGCACATCTGAGGTATATATATTTAGAAGGACCTTGGTAGGAGGCTGAGCCCAGTTGCAATATGAGATACAAAAAAGTAGGAAATTATCTACTGGACTATAGTAGTATTTCTTTCCAAATGTGCTTCTTACAGTCTGTTTTGGTTGAAGATCTTCTAAAGGCTTCAAAGAGGAATAACTTTTTGCATATGACACAGTAAGCTTAAGTCATATGATACAGTAAGCTTCATTTTCCAAGAGAATTTGGACTGTATGATCAATCTTTCCAGGTTCCTTACAACATCAATTGTTTTGTGATTCTAAGCCCTTCAGATTTTTGTACTTTTCCAGAGTAGTCTGGAGAATAGCAAATTCAGCTTTTTCTATTAATAATATTTTGTCTAAATATTATATTTTGTGTCTAGATGAACAGTGGACTTTCAGAATTTGTCCTTATCCAAAAGGATATTTAAATTTAATTTTGAAGTTACATTGAAGTATATTGGAAAAAAGTATTACTTGTGTAGTAAAAACTTAGTATAAAGTATACTGAAATGTATGGGACTTTTTATTTTGCTTTTGAGAGTGGTGGTGGTTTGTTCATCTGTGTGCTTGGGTTTTTTTGGGGGGTTTGGGTTGTTGGGGTTTTTTGTTTTGTTTTGTTTTGCTTTGTTTATTTTTTTCCTGCTTCTTAAACTGATGTCTTTCCAGGTAACATTCTACTTCTACTTCCCATACTGCTTTTGTAGAATTCTATGGATTTTCTTCAAACTGCAGTAAAATGTATTTCTAACACTTCTCCTAATTCTTTATTAGAATGGGAAAGTAGTAAGGGGAATAACTTGACTCACACTTTCCAAAAATGGTTTAGATGCAAACATATAACGTATCTAACAAATGTATGAATTACAAAGATTTCAGGAAATTACAAGGACCTAAAATAGAAAGGCAATGGGAAAATTGCAACTTGTATGTAATTTTAGACTTTCTAGTAACTATATTCTGTTCAGAAATAAAGGTATGCCTGTACTACAGAAGAATATATATAATCTGTTTGAACAGATAGACCTTTCCAAAGAACCTCAAGTCTCCTGTGTCAGGTTGCTCAGGCACAAGTATTACTAACAACATGCCCGTGACTATGGCCAGCTGTTAAAAGCACTTTCTTAAATCCCCTGGTTTATGTATGTAAAACCAGAGTACATCAAAGTGTATGCTTCCCAGTTTATTTTTCTTGGACAGGGAGACACCTGCTTCTGACAGCTGAAATATTAGACTGCATGGGTGGGGAGTAGGACTTGTTCTCTTGGGGTCGGTCAACAGTTCCTCCACTGTGGAAACACAGGCCCTTACATTAGAAGAGACTTCCCTCATATTGCTGGAGCAAGCTAACCAGTTCATCCACTCTTTGTCCTTGGCCACCTCTCACACCCCAGGCTGACACTGCCAATGAGCTGGCTTGTGAGGGCAGTGCACCTCATAGGAACTTTCTCCACGTGGTTGGTGTACATACTGCCTCATCTGGGTCTACAGTCTGAGGGTTGTCATTTATGTCATTATAGAGCATTTCCAGCACGGTCAGTTCCCTCAAGTGTAGGATGTTTTTCTCTATTGTGATTCATCTTCCCAAATGAGCTATCCTGTCTTCCTTGAAGGAGTATCTACCCCTTATGCCTGCTAGTCTTCAGAGGCTGAGGGTTTGCACCAGTTTTCTGATATCCTTGTCAATGCCCCCTTCCCTAGACAGTAATCCCAACTGCTTGGTTTCCCTGCCTTCTAATTCCAAATTATTCTCTCCAGTATTGCAGCACTGAAGCAACCAGGTGAAAATGGGCTCACCGGGGTGGTGGCATAGTCCTTCCAAATATCTTACAACGCACTCAGAGATAAACATTGAGTGATTACCTCTGGCTCTGGTTCCCATGATGGCTCCAATTTGTACTCATCTTTTACAGGATGTTTTCCTTGTGTACTCATTTTTTTATACAGGGGTGTAACGAGTTTGGTTGAGTTAATTCTCCTCAAAGCATCTTTCTAGTGCTGTGTTTTGCAGTGATGTAGCTGGGTGTTGATAACACAACAGTGTTTTGGTTACTGCTGAGCCAAGCACCCAGGCTGTACTTTTCCACCATTCCCCAACCTGAGAGTATGCTGAAGGGTAGGCAAGATTTTGTGAGGGGACATGGACAGGCTAGCTGGCCCAAACTGACCAAAGGGCTATTCCATGTCTCACATGACATTATCTCAGATGTATAAACTAAGCAAAAGAAGAAAGTGTGGAAACATTCCTTGATGGCTGATGGCTGATGGCATCTGTCCTCTGGAGTAACTGCTCTGCATGTTGAAGCCTTGGTTCCTGGAAGTAACCAAACATTGGCTGCACATGGGAAGTAGAGGATAACATCTTTCTTTGCTTGTGCTCCCACACACAGCCTTTGTATCTTATTAAATTGCTTCTATCTTGACGTCTGTGCTTTTGTTATGTTTTCCCTTTCCCTTGTCCATCTAAGAAGGGGAGAGATAGAGAAGTTTTGGTAGGTGTCTTGCCCCCAGCCAGGGCCAAACTACCACAAGGAGTGACTGATATTGGCACAGACTGGATCCGGTGCAGTCATACCTGTTGGTCTGTAGGCCCAGAGACCTCCTCTTCCTCTACATGCTGAACAGCACAAAAAAGAGATCGATAGGCATGGGCCAGACCCCAACATATCACAAGCACACATTTAAGAAACATGAAAACACATGTCTCATGAGTGTTGGTGTCCCAAGGATATTTAAAACCCTCAAAAGGTGGATAAATGTTCTCTTCTATTGCATTCATCAGTTGGGTGACATAACTGATAAATTATGACACTACATACAAAATCTGGCTTAACCAAACAACTGGTGAAATAATCCAATTATATCATATCAGACATGCCTTTAAAGAGCACAGTACAACAGTCACTTTAAGCTATTTTGTTAAGGTGACGAAAAACAAAAACAAATTAAAAAAAACCCCACCATAAAGACTATCATAGGGAATACAATCACATAAAATTCATGAGAGCTTATGTAGCACAAACAGAAAAAGTGACGCAGCCAGAAAAGTGAATACCTTGACATGAAGGCAAACNCCTATGTTCAGCACCAAAAATATAATGGGTTAATATAATCTGTTTGTTTTGCTGCCTTCCCCCTCTCCCTCCTCTCTCTCTGCCATTGTCAGGGGTGGGATAAAAAGGGATGCTTGAGGGAGAGATAAGGACAATTTACTACTCTATTGCAGGGATATCAGATTGTACAAAAGAAATAGAAAAAGAAAGAAAATATCCACTGAACAGAGTCCAGGCCACAAAAACTGAATGAGACCAATAAAAACCTAAATCAAAAGAGCAGAGACAAACCACACCTAAGACAGTGGGAAAGAAACAAAGGGGAAAAACCCCAAAACCCAGAACAAGGAACTTTACAGACTATATAATACAAGTCCCACAAATCCTAGGCAATCCCTTTCCTGCCATGCAGTGAACATGGCTTAGCATGGTGTATGATACATCATGCAGCCTGCCCTGTTGCTCTGACACAGGCATCTTAAAACAATACATATTGATGAATATTTCCTTGCTTTTGGCTTTAAATATTTTTTCCATTGGAAAAAATTATTGTAAGAATGTATTTTTAGAAAGATTGTCTTTCCTATTGATTGTACTTGAAATGGCTTCTGAGAATTATTACAGCTGTAGAGACTTACATTCAGACTTGAACTGTAGAGAAGGTTATTAGACAGCCATGTGGTGTTATCGGAGAATTAGATAAAAATACTTCATGAGGTAATGAAGAATAATATTTTGCACTTTTCACTCTTAGATGAGCTTACAAATGTTAATTAAGTTTCACAAGATTTCTATGAAAAAAATACTGTCCACTCTATTGAAAGATATTATACAGACCATGGCTGACACAACTTCCTAACTAGACTAGAAAAAAAGATTACACTGAAAATATATTCTCACTTGTTATAAAAGGCTGCTTTTTTTTTTTTTTTTTTTTTTTTTTTTTTTTTTTCCATAACCACAATAATTTCAACAGCTGAAGTCACTCCTTTGATTATAGTTACTCAGTTACTTTTTTGTTCTATCATTACAAGACATCATCGGTGTTGATCCCTGTGCTAATTGTTGGTCATCGTCTGAAGTTTCATGTCTGAATTAGTTGGGGCAGTTAATGAGGTAGGAATTATAAAAATATAGTGTGTTGGGGTTTTTTTCTGAAAAGCCCCTCCCCCAAACTATGTACAAACTAGTTAAACTTGAGTTCTAATTCAGTCAGGAAATCTTCACGGGGATGCTTATGGGCAATTTTAGCAATTTAGGAAAGTCAGGAAAATGGAAAAGGTTAAACTACAAAATAGCTTAGCCTCACTTATAAACAAGAGGCAGCCCTGCGCCCTAGGGAAAATCTGATCTACTCATGTCGGTGGAGTAGAATTTGGAGATAGTCCCTTGGCTCCTTTGAGTCAGTGTCTGGAACTGCAAATTAAAATCCAGTCATGGATCCATGTGGCACAGTCCAATGCAAACAAAAACCCCACCAAAGTTAAAGTGACACTGCTTCCACGAGGCAGATCTCATGAAGTGTTTTAGCAGTGCGGGGAAAGGCTAAACTGCTTGGTGTGTTCCTACAAATGGCAGCAGTACAGCAGAGGCAGGTCCTTCCAGTAGGAAGCTAAGATGTGGTGGTCTAAAAGTGGGAACTGTATCCTTTCTTGTCACTCTTCTTCAAGATCCACCTAGCCAATGTGTCCAGTTGCTATATACATATGCTGGGCACAATTTACTCTTCCCTGTTCAAGCCCACAGGAGTGGGGGAAGCAGTTTCATGCCTACTTCTTCCCCCACTCAAACCTCCAGAGATGGAGGGTGGGGAAGGCAGTTTGGAGTGCCCTGCCACAATGTCCAATTAAATTTATAGAAGAATACTGAAGGGAGGGAGGGAGGGAAGG
>WBNM01044719.1:21965-57488 GCA_013399055.1 Ramphastos sulfuratus | reverse complement strand
CATCCAAACGTGCCTTGAACATGCCTTAGTGCATTCAGCACTAAGGGTGGCTCCAAGGGTAGGCACTGAGGCCCCACCAGACACTCAATCCAGCCCAGCAAAGACATGGGGACAATGGCTAAGCGTATCCATGTGGGATGCCAACAAATATATTCTTAGAAGGATTCTACTCTTCTATCACTGACATCGACGTCATTAATAGTGCCATTAATGGGTATCACCCCCTAACTGGTCACATTCTGAGTCATCCTTGGGGTTGCAGCACCTTGCTGGGGTTTTGGGATGTCCTGGATTTGCAGTTTTCAGGGCTTGGAGCATGGTTGTGTGAGGAGGGTAGAATCAGCCTTTTGTTACCCCAGCACGACTGCAATGGCCTGATCAAGCCAGGTTTTAACAAGTAAATCTACATAAAAGCTTTCTCTGAAAGTGATTACTTAATGTAACAACCAGCTGTCTCTTCAGTTCTTGCTGAGGCAGCCTATCTTCTCACCATTATTCACAGAGGGGAAAAAAAATGAGCAAAAAAAAAAAGCAAGAAGCCTGTTTATCTATAGGATGAGCAAAGCTTCAGAGAAATAATGTTACTTGACAGACAGAGACACCAAGTGTTTTTTCTATTTTTTTTTTTCCTTTCCTAAGCAGCCATTCATTTCTTTACAGGAAAAAGAGCTCTTACTGCTGAGGTGTAAAGAGGTAATTAGTTATTAACCCCTTAAATCTCAGTCCCACAGCTTTTTTTTTTTTTTTAACATCAGCCACACAATCTAATTACCATCACTTTTATGTTAGCACTTATCAACACAGGATCTGAGCATCTCTTTTTCAATGCTCCAGGCTCTGTACTTCACCTGTGTGAACTCACACAGAAAAATAATTTCCATAGGAGAGCATTAGTGGGCAGCAGCAGAACCTCTAGACTGGGAAACTGGTGTACAGGAAGGGCTGTATTTTTTGACCTGTGGCTTGAATAAATGGATCGGCCCCACAAAGCCACTCAGGAACATTCACCAGAATTAATTAAATATCAAAATTTATGTTAGGGCACATTAAACTTCTGTTCAGCCAGTTTTATTCAGAATTAATGTAGTCTTTAATTCCAAGTTAAATTGAGCAGAAGAGTTTAATAAGAGGCAACTAATGGGTTCCAAAACTAAATTTGGACTCTTCTTCCTAGAGGCTATCAGGTTAGCCCCGTAGGGATGTGTCCTTGTAGACAAAAGAATCTAGGATGGAGAGATTTTAAGGGGAAGTTTGTCAACAGGACATCCTTCTGGAATGGAGCAAGGGACTCCTTCAACCAGCAGCTGATATATGGAGAGCAGGAATTTCTACACATTCATCCACTTTAGGAATACTTTTCATTGTTGTTTTCAGTTTAGTTTTGAGATGGGTACAGACCTGACCTCTCAGACTTTGTAGAAGGGTGCCTCCATACCTCTCTTCCTGCTCCTTATTCTAGAAGTAATTCCTGGCTGTAGGTGCAGGCATGTAAGGAGTGAGGCAAGTGCCTGGGCATGAATCACTGCCTGAACGCCCAGTCACCCCGTCTTCCAAGGAAACAAGAGTGGAAAGCACTGGCAGAATTTTAGCTGACCTACTAGAAACAGTTCAGTCATGCTGTTTAATAGGAAAAAAGAGTTCAGCATGCAATTAGGCATGGCTCTCAGTTCTAACAGGAAATTTAATGGTGCCGCTCCCAGAGGATCTAGGAGAGTAAATAGGAAGGAGTGAGAGCAGGAGATAGCCAAATAGTGTAGAAATTATTTTTTAAATCCCTGTTCAGCAAAAAAACAACCAAAGCAGAGAATGATTTGTTAGCTAAACAGTAGTTGCTTAACCAGACATTTATTTGTGCACTTCACTGCTATTAAGTAATCAATACACCGAGGTTTAAAGTTTATTGTTCTTCCCCTTGCTTTGCTCCAACTCAGCACCAAACCTGGATGATTGCACAGGTATTACCCAGGCAGCTAGAAAATTTCTTGTGATAAATGAAGCGTAGCCATGAACAACAAAAAGACCAAGAAATCAGGTATATTTTTCTCTGACTCTTGCAAAGTTGGGCTTTCCTTTTTTTTTTTTTCCCTGTTTAACTAGAACCTCAGACTGATGCTTCTCTGCAGCGCAATTCCTCACACCACCTACTGCCTTCAGGACCCATCTAAAAGACAGTTCATCTTTCAGCATGTTACACCTGCACAATTACCATAAGTGGAAGAAATCTCTTCCACTCTACAACAAAAAAAAAAAAAAAAAAAAAAGGAAAGGATTGCATTTACCTTTCTGCTGAAACCCAGAAAATGGTTACTTCCAGAGAAGATTATGAAACTCTCCACATCTCCAGGCAGTAAAAGTCTATGTCACACTAAAGTGACCATGTGCCATTGTTCCCCACAGCCAGTTAGTTAACAGAGATGTGATAATCCTGTTCCAGAGACTCACTTTTCTCCTTTAAACACATTCTAAACCATACCATGTTTTATACTGGGGAAAAAAAATAAAAAATTTAAAGCCTAAAAATCCATAGAATCATAGAATAGTTTGGGTTAGATAGAACCTTAAAAATTATCTGGTCTCAACCCTACTGCCACGAGCAGAGATGCCTTCCTCTAGACCAAGCTGCTCAAAGCTCTGTCCAACTTGGCCTTGAGCACTTCCAGAAAGGTGGTATCTACAGTTTGGGCAACCTGTTTAGTGCCTCATCACTCTCACAGTAATGAATTTATAACTAAGATCTAACCAAAATCTACCTTTTTTCAGTTTAAAACTGTCAAACTTCATCCAATCACTACACCCTTTGATAAAGAGTCCTGCCCCATCTTTCCTGTAGATCTCCTTTAAGTATCGAGAGGCTGCAGTAAGGTCTCCCCAGAGCCTTCTCGTTTGCAGGTTGAACTACCCCAACTCTCTCAGCCTGCCTTCACAGGAAGATGATTCAGCCTCTGGTCATTGTGGGCCTCCTCTGGACCTGTTCCAACAATTCCACATCCTTGTTTTGTTGGAGGCTCCAGAACTGGACACAGTACTCCAGGTGAGGAGTGATGCAGCTCAGGTTCTCACTTGATTTTGTGATGAGATATAAGATTTTGCCCTGAGTCCAGCTACAGAGAGCCAACATGCAACCAGAAGAAACAGCTGATGCTCAAGGATTGCTAACTGAAGAAGTTAGGAACATTCCCCTCCTGAAGTGATACCAAACACAGGTTCTTAGTGGGACTTTCACCATGCTCTGAAGCATTTCTTTTGAGCCTGAGCTCAGCCTACTCACCAATTTCACTGGAACAAATAACTGTCTAAAATTAGGCACATACTTAAACATTCTTTGTGAGGCTCAAGCTCCTGGATTAATTGCAGACTTAGTCTCTCCTGGCACGCCACTTGACAGCAAGCTCCTTCCCATTCTGTCCCCACCCATCTGAGTCTTGGAGGAATGTTGCCATGGATTTCCACAGGACACAAAAGAGTCCATATTGGAAGAACCCTGTTAAGGTTGCTAGGCGTAAATATTGACTTAACGGCTCTTCCGCCTTTTTTCTTTTTTGAGAACAGATCTGTTGGCCACGGCTGGAAAAAACAAAATTATGGAGTATGCATGATTCACTCTGGCACTCACACAAACATGCAGATCAGTTGGCTGGCAGCTCATTCCTCTGTTAGCAGAACATCGCCTCTAAAATATGTCTGTCTGTCTTATTTTTTGTCAGCAAGAGTGTCCAGAACTACAGACAGGCAGATAAAATCTCCTACCTTCCATCTACTTTACATGAGGACTGCTGACCTCTCCAAACACAGAACATTTGATTAGTACTCCCAGCAGCTTTTTAGGTAAGACACACAGGAGGACGGGGAGGAGGTTGCAACTGCTTTACACTAGAAATTCAACCCAAAAATCTCTCTTCTTGCACCTGCTCTGATGGGTCTGCTGAGACGAAAACAAAACTGCAAACCAAACTGCAGGTGAATCTTCTTATTTAAAAGGTTTTTGAATAAAGGCTGCCTCATGGATGACAAAGATTTGCAGGTTTAAATACCACCGTGCTGCAGGAGCAGCTGCAGCAGCCTCCCTGTGCATTAGCATCTAAATACAGCCTCAGAGCTCCAGCCCCTCTTCACCCCAAGTTCTGCTCCAAAGTGAGATGAGAGCCTGCCTAAAGAACGCTGTCAGTGCCTGATGCATCACTGTGTCACACTGCCTTTGGGGGTGCTCTGTGTTTCTGATGAGCTCAGCTCCCTTCAAATGTAGCAGTGCTCTAGATCTAAGTCACAGAGCTCCTTCCTGAAACTCAGCAACTGGCACTGAGCTTCTGCTCAGCTCAGTGTGAACTCTCCACAGAGCCCTGCACAGTCTCTATGTCATTGCTGGCTGCCATGGGCAGAGTGGGACTCAGCAAGGCCAGCTTTGGGCACGGGGCCCTAACCTTTGCCTGCTGTCAGTGGGGAGCAGTTCAGCTTTTCCAGAGCATCCCTGCTAACACCTGGCTTCTTTGCTTGCTCTGAGCCACTCTGCAGTGGAAATCTCTTTTCTACTGACTGAAGCTTTCTGTGTCCACAGCTGAGCTCCCCTGGGGCTGCAGAAGCCCTGACCTTTAGGTGGCAGGTCGTGTTCCACTGGGCCAGCCCAGGGCTGGGCTTGCACAAACCTGAAGCCCTTTAGGTATGAATATGAACATTTTGTCTGTGGTAACAGGTTGGACTTGATGATCTTTGAGGTCTCTTCCAACCTTGGTGATGCTGTGATACTGTGTGATACTGTGACAGAAAGTTGCACAGGATGTCAGTAGCAGAAGTGAGAGGAGACCCAATGGCTTTGGTCATTGGATTACTGCTTTCATCACTAGGTTCTGCTTCATACAGGTCTCCATGCACAGACTTTTAATTCTGAATGTAAAAGAAAATGTTTGGACTTCATTATCTTCAAGGTCTTTTCCAAACAAAATTATTCTGATTCACTGAAAAGTTATTTAAAGTGCAGTTTCAACACACAGTATCACTCAAACTCTTTTCCATATTGATGCTTTCCGTTCTGGACAATTTGGCAGGACTGGTAGGGGGACAAAGCTCCACTAAGACAGCCTGAATATACAAAGCATGTGTGATGCTCCTAAGTACCAGTCCTGGACACATCCAGCACAATCTCTGGCTGCCCCTAAAAACCTGCTAAGCACACACAGGGACATGAGCTACCTAAGAGCTGGCAGAGGCTGTAGGGAGTATATGTAGGACTCCCCAGCAGAGCCCTGCTCGACAAACAACTGCAAGAACACAAGAACTTCATTTCACAGAACTCAGCAGATGTCTACCAGAAAACGAGTACCTCACCAGGAAGAAGACAAAAATCTAATGGCTGAATACAGGAGGGAAAAGTCCAGTGTTAGGCAAGAGATCTTTCTCTAAAGGATCACAAGGAGTCTGCTTGCATTTCAGCTAAGCAGGGTGTCCTTTGGGACTTTTATCCTACTGGATTTTAAACATCTTCCAGAGGCATAATGCAAAGCCAGAGAGGGAGACCTAGATGTTTAGATTTGCTTTGTACCCATCCTCTGTGGATCTTAGGGAACAGGGACCAACTCCCCTTGCCAGGCATCCTCTGTGCACATTCAGTTCAGAAGCAGCAGCTCAATACATGGCACGTTGAGGCTGTGGCACCTTACAGTTCTGCAGGGCAGACCAGGGCTCTGGAATCCTACTCACTAACTGGACAACACACAAACTAGCCATTCCCTCTGTTTTAAGTTGCCAGAAACAAAAACAAGGATAATCAGATACCTCTGGAGCTTAGCAACAGCTGCTCGGGGTCTACTCCACCTCTCTCAAATCTAATTTTACTGACAGCTTTTGAAAGAGAGAATTCATTGAGCAGAGAAAGAGGTTGCTATCTCATCTCCTCAAATGTAGACATACCCAGTTTGTTGTTTTCTAAGCGTTTCCTTGGTGGCACATACAACTTCAATAATGTGTCTGCTAGCAAAGACATCTATTTTCAGAGTAAATGCAATTACATGCAAAGTTTGTATTGGCAACAGCTAAGTGGAAGACATCAGGAGACAAAAAAAAAAACCCAAACAAAAAAAACCCCCAACAAAGTCTTAAGGTCCTAATGTGCATAGGGCAAGAGACCGAATAGATCTAATTGTATGAAATTAAGGACCTTTCCATCCACTCACTCTCCTGCCCTTGCAGCTGGAACAGCACAGCCTGGGTGCTTCCTCCTGGTTTCTCACTACATTGTTTGCAGAAGACAGAAACATTTTACAAGACTGAAGCAAGAAATAACCTAAATGATTTCTCTGCTCTGCTAGCTTAGGCTAATGCAAGGCAATCCTTACTGCAGGCCAATGTTGCTGCTCTTATACCCACATATGAGTATCAGGGGACAAACACAAGCAGACAAAGACTGTTTCAAGTTGCCAGTTATTGGCCATTATTACCTAGTTATGGATATGGTAATGGTTGAGTTTTATGATGTGGTAATGATTGAGTTTTTACACAGCAAGCCAAGATGTTGCATTTATCGCTGGGTTTACATTTTACTGACTTGATATTGGTCCAGCAATTGAAAAGTAGCTGCAACAAATGTTTTTAGCTCTTTGGAGACCCACTTATGCCCCTTGACTGAAAAGGATTCCCTTTGCCTATTGGGATGGCTGATTTTGTCCTTAAACCTGCCCCTTTGGCTTAGGATGTTGAGCATTCTGTTCAGAAGTATCTCGTTAAAGATTTAGAATCATAAAATGGTTTGGGTTGGAAGGAGCCTTAAAGATCATCAAGTTCCAATCCCCCTGCCATGGGCAGGGACATCTCCTACTAGTCGAGGCTGCTCAAGGCCCCATCCAACCCAGCTTCGACCACTTTCAGGGTTGAAGCCCCCACAACTTCTCTAGGCAACATGGTCCAGTGCCTCACCACACTCATAGGGAAGAATTTCTTCCTAACGTCTAATCTAAATCTAGCTTCTCCCAGTTTGAACCCATTACCCCTCAATTCTGTAAATACAAGCCCTTGTAAAAAGTCTATCTCCAGTTATCCTGTAGGCCCCCTTCATATATTAAAAGGCTGCTATAAGATCTCCATGGAGTCTTCTCTTCTCCAGTCTGAACAACGCAAACTCTCAGCCTGTCTTCATAGCCAGGCACTCAGACAGAGGGGTGTTCCAGGCCCCACATGATCTTTGTAGCCTTCCTCTGGACCTGGTCCAACAATCCACATCTGTCTTGTGTTGGAGACTCCAGAACTGGATACAGTACTCTGGGTGCATTTTTCACTAGAGCCAATTAAGAGGGGAAGAATCACCTCCCTCAACCTGCTGTCTATACATCTTTTAATGCAGCCCAGGACACATCTGGCTCTTTGGGCTGCAAGTGCACGCAGCTGGATCATGTTGAGTTTGTTATGGACCAGCACCCCCAAAGCCCTTTTCCTCAGGACTGCCCTCTATCTGTTCTCAACCCAGCCCACATCTGTGCTTGAGAATGACCAAACTCAGGTGCAAAACCTTGCACTTGGGTTCACTGAAGCTCATGAGGTTGGCACTGGCCCATGTCTCAAGCCATAGAATGGTAAGGTTGGAAGGGACCTCAAAGATTATATAGTTCCAACCCCCTGCCATAGGCAGGGACACCTCTCGCTAGTACATAAATCACTACATGCCAAGAGAACACTTTTAGCTACAATATGCGCACGAGGAACAACCAAAATACTCTCCAAGTGCCAAAGCATGTCTATAAGGAAGAACTCTACTCAACTCTGCTTTGGGAAAACCAGAGAGAGGACACAAAGCAAGTCCCTACACAAGCAGAAGATTAAAGAAACAAAAGGTTTTTCAGTATGTCAAGAAACACATCCATGGGGAAATAGAAATTAAACCCGGACGAATTCCCAGACAAATGGCAATAACAGTATTTTTTTGGAAGGAGTATAGGAGATGTTTCTGCAGTTCTAGTGAATAAGTAGGAGACTCCCAAGAAGTCTGGCTACCTTTCTAACCACTATGCCTTTCTAACCACTGGATTAGTCAAATCCAGTTAACAAGATCTGCCTAGCATAGACAGATGAAACAACACAGCCCCCTCATCCAACCCGGCCTTGAACACCTCCAGGGAGGGAGCAGCCACAACCTCCCTGGGCAACCTGTGCCAGTGTCTCACCCCCCTCACTGCAAAGAACTTCCTCCTAACATCTAGTTTCAATCTCCCCTCTGCCAGTTTAAACCCATTGCCCCTTGTCCTGTCATTGCAAGACCCTGTCAATAGTCCCTCCCCAGCCTTCCTGTAGGCCCCCTTCAGATACTGGAATAGGGCCCCATCAAGGGCCCTATTTTGTTTAGAATCAGTTTTGGCATGTAGTGCCAAGATGATCAGCTTCTACACGACCAAGGGCTGAGGCAAGAAGTTTTACCAAGGACACCACTGCAGCAGGAATCGGATTGCTGCAATTCAGCCTAGGCTTCCATGTAATTGTACTACTTTTAATTCAGTGAGAAGAAAAGGAACTTTCAGAAGTTGAAACCATGTTACATTGATCAATCCTAAAGTTACCAGTCTCTTCCCATTACCTAGTAAGAAACAACAGTGACAAGTTCAGATCCAACTGTCTTACGTCAGGTGAGATGAATCCTACCTTCGGGGAATAAGATGAGGAAGAGAAAATGATCAAGACTTCAATGACTACATTGAATTTAGCTCAGTTACTTTGTCTTATACATGGTCAGGTAAACATTATACACTGTGCACAATCCTGATACAATAGAAGTTACCCTGAGAAGTTATTTCCAGAAGTGGTAGAATTATCTTTCCATGGTACAGGATACACCTGTACCATTACCATTACTACATCTATTCCATTACCTATAACAATCTGTAACATGCCCAATTAGTTTTAGAGCAATTAGTGTATAGACCATTTTAATCACTTCACAATAATAACTATGTTCTTGCTCTCCTCAAAGCCAGTGACCCAACTGCTGACATTATTGGTGGGTTAGGTCTTTTTAGGGCATCCCAGGTTTCATTTCAGCCTAACTCCATTCCTACTCTGCAGCCATTTGCCTGTATCAATACCAAAGAAAACCAGAGCATTTCTCAAAACATTTTCAGTGTCATTTAAATTCAGGTGATCTTGTCTGGCTGTGATGGGCTGAACAATCTGCCAGTCACACTTATCAATCACTGTTCCTGCTGCTTAAAAGCAGAAGTTTAATCGAGGTGAAGGTCTGGTACTTACTTTCTCAGGACTGCAATTTCATTCTCTATGCTGCTTTCCTTCCCCTTCAGTGCCTTCTTGGGAATGCACTTGACTGCGAAGAGTTTCCCACTCGCTCTCTCTTCAGCCAAAACAACTTCAGAGAATGCACCCCTGAAAGAAGAAAAAAACCCAGCATTAAGTGGTGCTTTTTTTTGGAACCTATTAACCGAAACATAACCACTGAATAGAGTTCTTCCAGTGTCTTTTGAAAGCTGCACTTGTTAATTGCAACAATGCCACATCTTTCTTTGCCTGTATAAACATACACAGACATTTGCAGCCACACAAAACATTGGAGGTGTGATGTTTTGGGAGTTCCCCACCCCCCCATACACTTTATAAAATCACCCAGACTAGACTCAGCTGGCTGGAAGTTAAGGACTGAAGCTCTATTTACAGCTTAGCACACTGTACAAGCAGATATATACACAACAGACAGGAATATTTACAGAAATACAGAAGTTAAAGGTAATACAGAAATGCAATCCCCCTCCCAGAAACCAGAGTCCCCAGGAGGGGCTCCCAACCAACTTTCCACCTTCTTCCCACCCCTCTACCTTACCCCAGGGTTTGCCTTATGCCCAAGGTGAGTTTGGAGGATCGGCCAGGGAAGTTAGAAGCAGAGTGGTTAAGTTAGGTTAGTAGAGAGGTCCAGACCAAAACAGCTAGAGAGCCTGAGACTCTCCAAGAGAGTGTCTTATCTGTGTTTGTGTTCTTGTTCTTATCCATCTCAGCAAGCCTATGAGTGAAGTAGACATCACCACTGTTTGCTTTTCACAGCCTATAATACAATTTTCTCCATTAAAATATTCCAATTAGCCGCAAACCAGCACAAAGGCTTACTAAATACAACCATTTTAAAAAAAAAAAAAAAAAACCAAAAAAAACCAAAACATTGTCCAGCAGCAGTATGAGGAAAGCTTGAAAACCACAAAGTACCATTTCTGCACACATGGACATGGGCTGGCTGTTGATTTGATGGATGATGAACTTTTACCCTTCCTGAGGTTTTGGGGGTTTGAATCACATAGCAACAAAAAGTCCCCAGGACTAAGCGCTGTGTCAGTCCCAAAAACGCTCCCAGTTCCTCAGTGGTGACCACAAGAGTTCAAGGCCTCTATTTTGATCTTCCCTGGCAGCCCAGAGCATCTCCTCACCGTTGGCTCAACCCTGACTCAGGGAAGCAGAGTCAGAACTTCTCTGTGTACACAGAGTTATTCTGCAACACAAACTGCTGTGCGTGTAATCGCTAAAGCCGAATCATTGGATTAAATCACAAGCCCAAATGTCATCCTTAACAGCAGCCTCCCTCTGGTTACCCCAGAGAGGATTACACAAATAAAGAAACTTCAGCACAACACTGAGTAGCTAATTGCCCAGCACGGGCAGTGCCTCTTCTTCATTAGATGATTCCATAACTGGGCATTACTTCTTGCACTCTCACTGCTTCCTCCAAAGCATCTGGACCTCACTGGGGAGAAGCCAGTGTGCTATACACACTGTTTTTTTTCTGTTCTCAAACTTTTTTTTCTGAGCATTTAAGTATCATTCAGACATTGCTGGTCTGAGCAGACTTTTGCTGTGGTGAATTAGAACCATTCTCGTGTTCTGGTGCTTATACTTGTTTAGCAGTGAGGTGCTGGGCTGAGTAAGGCAGAGCATTGGCCTGAGAAGGAACAGCAAATCTTTGCTCCTATCCACCAAAACCTCCTCCTGAAACATCTGCTTTGTCAAGAGTGGTCATAGACAAGAACTTGTCTATTCGGCTCACAAGTGAAGAATCCACCAGCTGAAAGTTCCTAATTTATCTATGCAACAGAGGCAGGACAATTTCTCTTGTTATTTTTCCCTCATCAGTAGGTTATTCTGCTCTTCTACATACCTCCCTGAAAAAAAGAGCTCAGGAGCATGATGAGCAAATCCTATCATGCTTCAGCCTGCTCTTAAAGCGTTAATGTCTGACCACTGGCTACTGCTGACTTTCTCCAATTTTCATTGCCCACAACTGCTGCTTATCTAGACATTTGCAATAAACAGAGGAATTCACTTTCCTGGCCAGGCTATTCCCCTTTCAAGTCATGCACTTTGATGGCACAACCAAGAGGCTGTGACCTCATCAGCGGCTCCCAAGTTGCAAAATGACTGAATGAATCATTAGGCCAGCGGATAAGTGCATAAGCAAAACAAAGGGGTTGCTGCTGTGGAAAGAAGGTTCCTGTTTACCCAGAAATGCTTTTATAGCCAGCAGTGACAGGGGAAATAGTGACAAAAGTTTAGGAATGGATGAAAACACCACAGCAGTTTGCATGACAGCTTGTCTACACATGTCAGCGACCCTTTGAACCAATAATGTTTGCCTCACTTTTGCCAGAAAGGACAGACTCTGACCACATTTACGTCACTCCAAGTACAGGACTGATTCACTGTTTCTGCTTTGTCTGTAATCTACCATGGTATGTCAGAGCATCATGGACTTCAATTTATGGTCCACACAAGTGATACTAATGGCTTGTGCAACCAAGACACTCAAAGTGTTTTTGAAGACCTTTGCTTGGTTTTCCCTTTATCAAGGATCCCAGCCATTCCATTCACCAAATGAGGTTTTCATCCTGGCCCTCATGCTTGGGACTGCAAATCCTTTTACTGGAAAGCCCTGAGACCACTCAGTGCTTATCAGCTTGGGCTGCAGAGCTGGGCACTTGCAAACTCACGGAACCGCTCCCACCTGTACTTCGTGAACCCTTTAAGCCCTATTTGCTTAAGCTTCCAACAGTGCACTTCAACTGTCTTGAAGAAGCTTTTTGCCTTCAGTTAAATGCTATTAAAAATAGCATATTCTCACCAGTTGTTTACTGATCACAGAGCTCTCCCAGTGTTTATAATATTATAAAAACACTCCCATCCCAAATTGGATTTCATTGCTGTTCTTGCTCAAGAGAATAAAGGAAATCCCTTTATATCCCTCTATGCAATACAACCAGCTTTGGGAAATGACCCTGTTTCAGCTGGGTTCACAGTTTTCCTGGAATTCTTTTTCCACTTACCAGGACAGCCATGGGGTTCAACAGTTGGAAACAGCTTCTGAGAATTTAAATGAAATTTTTTTGAAGCTCCAAGCTACCCATAAACCCCAATTCTGTATCTCCTTAACAACCTTTCTCATTAAAGCATGAACCTCAACTAAAGTGTTCACTCACATGCCAACCCTGGCCACTGACAGCATGCTTTTTACACTGAGTTTCATAGGAATCCATGGCATGAAATTGCTGGTGCTGGGAAGAGCCCCCAGGCAACAGTGGGGGGGTGGGGTAGGGTGTGGAGTGTGGAAATGTTGGGGTGGATCTCCTGGGAAAGCAGGAGGAAGATGCAAAGCAGCCTGCAGTATCTCGTACACTATATGTGCTCCTGTGTTTACAGAGCAAAGGGTGAGGAAAAAGCAAATGGACAAAACCAAAGAGAACTGAAGAGTTAGAAGGAAAGAGAAGGGAGGAAACAGATGCAGACAGGGATCAAATAGTTAAACACAGACTGAGAAGACTGAAGGCTATGGGCAAGAAGAAAGAAATAGTAGCAGGGAGCATCAGCAAGGAAAAGACAGCAAAGATACCCCTGGAGTTTGCTGGAGTCAAGGAAGAAATAACAATGAAGAGATGAGCAAGAAATTGTCATAATTTCAAACACATAGCTGAATTCATCCAACCTTAATGCTCCAGTTCAGCACCCTCTAAACCCCTCTTGACTCATGCATGAACAGATAAACACTAGAGAGCAAGTCAGAAAAACAAGGCTGTTCATTTTCTTGCTAACAGCAGTATATCCTACAGCAAATTCTCCATCTCCTCAAAAAGGCTTCCCAGAAGTACCAGCTTGGCAGTGGTTAGATGTTGGAAATAGGTAATTACAACTCCTCCAACGTGCCTGGGGACCCAGTCTTCACCTCTCTGAAGAAGGGTTTCAAACCCCTTCACCAGTTTTTCTCATCCTGCCTAGAAATTATAACAAACAAAAAAACATTGTGGTTTTGAGGAAGTAGGACAGTGATGGACATGGGTAAATTAGAAACTTCTGCAAAATTGGACCACCTAGATAGGTGTTTGTCAACTGAGCCTATTTTTGAAAGTTTTGACCATGTTATCACTTACCCTAGAGAATCAACTTTTTTCAAACTTCTAATTAAGGCATGGAATAATTTTATGATCTAGACCATTTTCATATGAATTAGGAACAACAGAAAAAAAAAAAGAGTGGTTAAATGACTTCATTTGTCACATTGAGATGACAGCAAATTCTAGAAGGTGGTTGAGATGTTTGGACTCCTCATCCCTTTGCATGATATTGGACCATGCAGCATCCTATAAGATGTCAATCTTTTATAGTTTAATTTGTTTAAATTACTTCTGATTCAGTTATTTTCTTTAATCTACACTTTGGAATTTCAAGATTATCAGTGGAGTAAGAATGGCATTCACACCCAAACAGACTGGATTTTATTAGAAAACAAGGCCAGGCTACCCTGCAGATCAAAGCAAAATAAAGGCCAATAACTTTTTTCCTGTTTGAATGATAATTTCGTATGAACACAAGTTCTGAAATACAGTGAACAACATATACCCTGACAGCAAATCTGTTCTCATTCATCAAAAAAAAAAAAAAAATTGCTGTCACAAAAATACTGACAAAATTAAGGCAAAGAGTTGTTGGAGGTATGACATTTTCTCTATTTGCAAAGATCTCCATGTTGAGCAGCATTCCTCTGTCACACTAAATCAACAGACATAGTCAGGAGATGAATTTCACATCTTTGGGCTGTCTACAGCTAATGATCTTAATTATGATACAGTTGGCTTTCTGTGTACTTTGCGCCAGCCAAACCATGGGGGGAAAACAGTGAACACTCATCATTTGAAATTTATACCATTCATACATTGCATTGGGTTAGAAGGGACCCTCAAAGGTAATCTTGTCCAACCCACCCTGTAGTGACCAGAGATACTTCCAACTAGATAAGGTTGCCCATAGAATCATAGAATGGTAAGGTTGGAAGGGACCTCAAGGATCATATAGTTCCAACACCCTGCCATAGGCAGGGACACCTCCCTCTAGTACAGGTCACTCAAGGCCTCCTCGAGCCTGGCCTTGAACACCTCCAGGAAGGGAGCAGCCACAACCTCTAGACAGATTTGTGAAAAAAGAAACACACTGCCTAATCTGGTTGCAGTTATCTATTCTTCAGAGGACAAATGCTTTTTCTAGCTCTCTTTGTTCATCAAACATAGTCCCAACCCTGCAGTCCCTTCTACAGCACCACTTCCTCCACCTGGGCAAGAGCAGAACAATCAGATAACTGTACTAACACTGGTATTTTTATCCTCACTACTCGTTTAATTTCCACTAAGCTGTCCATCCACAACTGAAAATGCTCTCTTCTACCTTGGGGCCTGATGAGTGTCTGCTGAAACACCAGACACGGTCCTGCCCTGGGCTGTATCTGACCCCAATTCCCCTCCACAAGGCTGATCCTGATCCCCACTCACAGTGATGTCCCACATCAGGAGATGCCTGATGCCCGAGGCTGCTATTACCCATTACAGATGATGAACAGCACTTCCAACTGTGCCAAAATGCTGTTTGTATTAGCCTGACAGACGCTCAAACAGCAATAGCAAGGGCCAAAAATATCCTTTGCTGGGTGTTCCTGCAGCAAGGAACTGTTTTCTGAACCACTGATACATTTCTCTGTGCCCCGAGCCAATGTCCCATACCAGTAACCTCAGCATTTTGTCTAAGCTAGAAGCTATATTAAGACCATTGGGGTATTCCAACAAGCAGCCACTCCCCCACAGTGTGAGAGAAGCCCAGGAATCACCATGACCAGTGATAGGCAGTACATCTCCAGCTCCAGACTAAATCACTCCAGCTGCCTTGCTGTTATTGTTGGGGAAAGAGGATATAAATATCAATATCTCTACTGGGACTTACAGCTGAAACCATAACAGAGACACTTGACAATATCATACTGCAGACAGAAATTTCTCTGTGTACTCCCTCATAAACAAGTTTGGTTTTGTCCTACCATTACAGGGCAGTTTACTGCATCAGAATGAACAGCAGAAAGCTTTCATTGTGCATAGTCACCAAAAGTGTTTGGATTTAAACTTCTTGGGGGGGGTGGAGGGGGCACTTATCTACAATTACAGCAGCATACTGTTTTGACTGGTATTGTCACCAGAGTCAGCTGCAAGAATTTTAATGCCAATTTGAGGTTTATCATTTCTTATGGTTTAGCTACTCAATATTCCATACTCTCAGGAAAAAAAAGAAAAACAGACAAAACCCCCAAACAAATGAAAACCAAAACAACGACAAACCAAAACAATGACAAAACAAAATGATTAAAACAAAACACAAACAAACCCACCACAACAAACTAACCCCCCCTCTTCCCTAGTAAAGCATCAAAAAAAGCCTAGAATTAAGACAGAAAATTCAAATCAGCTAATTGAAAGGAAGCTACTTTGAGAGACTTCTATTGAGACAGAAAACACCAGTTTAAAGTCCTGTACTACAAAGCATGAAATGATGACAATATAGTCAAGGTTGCTTTCTTTACGCCCCTGCCTTTTCCCCTGGACCACCTTCATCAGTATATGACCACTTCCTTAGTAGGCAACAATCATTTTCATCCAAGGGAAAATTGCTGGAAACAATTCAAACTATTTGGGGCTCTTCAGCCTGGAGAAGAAGGCTTTGAGGAGACCTTATAGTGGCCTGCCAGTATCTGAAGGGGGCCTACAGGAAGGCTGGGGAGGGACTACTGACAAGGTCTTGCAATGACAGGATGAGGGGCAATGGGTTTAAACTGGCAGAGGGGAGATTGAAACTGGATGTTAGGAGGAAGTTGTTTGCAGTGAGGGTGGTGAGACACTGGCACAGGTTGCCCAGGGAGGTTGTGGCTGCTCCCTCCCTGGAGGGGTTTACGGCCAGGTTGGATGAGGCCTTGAGTGACCTGTACTAGTGGGAGGTGTCCCTGCCTATGGCAGGGGGTTGGAGCTAGATGATCTTTGAGATCACTTTCAACCTTACCATTCTATCCTGCAGCTGAAATTAGTTCGTTACTCCAGGATCAATTTCAGATTCATAGCAGTGCATGGCACACACAACTGGCAGGCCTTGTCACTGACAAAGTCCCTTCCCTTCCTTCAAACGTGAGATTGTGAGGCATCAGCAAAGGTGCTACACTGCTGCCTTGCACCTTAAACACTTTCCTCTGCCAGCCTCTGTCGTTTAAGGGCCAGCAGGGAAACACCAAGTTTGAAACCCATGTTGCAACGCAAGCAGCAGAGCAGTGCTTCCAGCCTCCTAGATGGAGAATCCCCTGGTGCCTGGGACACTCCCAATTTATGCACCAGCACACTGAAGGCACCAAAGCACATGGCCAAGAAGACTCCAAGGCAGGAAAAACATGCAGGGCAGAGCAGGGCATACAGGTTTCAGTGCCATAAAACTTAGGTCCAAAGACTAATAAATCACTTAAAACACAGAAATTAAGTAAAAAAATAAAAGTTTCTGCAGAATCTCCTTCCTTGCTGAGATGAACTAATTTGTTTCAGCTGTTGGTGTATGCTAATTTAATAGGATGCTATGCAGTCTGTTCTGAGACAGTGATGCATGGATGCTAAAAAGGGAAACTGGCCCAGCACAGTTCCCCAGACATGTTTGTTATTACTGTCCTCTTCTTTCCTGAACTGCTTCTCCTTTCTGATTAATCCTGACCCTTACTAGAAAGGGAAGTCTTGTCTTTAAAGGCCTCTTACATTATATCCTTCATGGCAATCACAGTAAAGTTATCTAGAATCAAAGGCAAAATAAACAGTTTTCAGTACTGACTCTTCCTTGCATTACACACTTCACAAATGAACTGTTAAGCAGTTTATTTTCTCCACAAATGATCCTTTTTTTTCCCCCAAAGTGAATATTTAAGAACCTTTTCTCTCCTTTCATCTTTTAAGACAAAAGGAGCTCATTGTCTCCCAGGGTTTATCTGACAGTAGCATTCTCACAAGCAAATAACCTTTCTTTTAATAATGACCTCAAACCTTTCTTGAGGCTTAAGTGATCTCCATACTCCTTTTCAAAGCATTTCCCTTTTCTGACACTAATATATGCAGGATCTGCATTTCTGGAGATTCTGGAAGCAACACATCTGATTTCTGAAGTCCTTCATCTGGTCATATAGTCAGATTATGCCAATCTGAAAGTTTCTTCTTCCTCTACACAGAAAAGATCTGGCAAATCACGACCCTCTCCAAGAGGATGAATCAATTAAGGCACAACTAGATGACACTGAATCTTCTAAAGCTAAGCAAAGCAAAGACAACATAAACGTATTTTTGCTTGCAACAAGTCCTAGATTCCTACTAAAGAGAAGGTCTTTAGTTAAGATGATACTATCAACTGCCTAAAGATCAAGTAACTTGGCAGCTGTGCAAATCTAAACTATGAAAAACCTCTCATTTAGCCAAGAGTTTTGTCCAAAGGTGTCTAGCCTTTTGCAAATCCAAGTTGCAAAAGTCTGCAGAGCACCTCATTCCTTCAGGTGGCATTTATCTCTCTGCAAAACAAAAATAAAGTATCAGTTCTGGTGGTCTTCCTCAGTGATCATAAGCAAAAAAATCGTATTACTTTATGTGTGATAAAGACACCAGCCCTGTCTTTCATGAACTGTAATGACCTGTTCTACAGATGAGGGACCTGAAGAACAGGAGCTAAGTGGGCCAACCTGCCTTACTCTAATCTTTAAAAAGCTGGGAATTTTGCACAATCTAAAAACACACACTCCTTTTGTACTCAGAGAAGCATCTCAACAGACTGTTACATCCCATCCAAAAGTACATTGAACTATGACTCTATAGGAATCCTCAAACCCTCTCAACCAAAAATCTCCTGCTCCATTTGCTTCCTGTCTCTGGTCAAAGAGATCATCTGAGATACCTAGATATTAGTGCCAAGATGCCCATCAGGCAGAGCAAAAGGAGCCTAGGGGAAGAGATGAAGATGTCCACAGTGTGGACACTTTGAAGGCTAAGGCAGATGAATCTCCTCCCCAACTCATAGGGCCATATACTCATAACAAAAGGACTAGACATTGTAAGGCTTCTATGTTCATGATCATGGCACAGTTCTTGCCTGTTATAAGGAAAAATGTAGATTCCTTGATCGGCGAACAAAACCAAGGCACAGCTCCTAGGATATGCCTTGTCCAATTTCATTCTTCAGACTTAATCTACAGTCCCTAGACAGGAAGCACTCCCTGTGAGCATGATGAGCAGCCACCAAAAGAGGAGGCCACAGGGTTCAGAACTGTCACAAGCACAGCCGAACAATTCCCAGCGTGTCTAAGAGCCCTTTTGTGCTGCTCTGAAACTCTAATTGGCTTGTTCTTATCTTGTTGCTATTCATCCATCCAGTCCTGTGCATCTGTTTAAATATTTGGACTAAAAATTATGTGTATTTTGTATCCTTGCCCATTCTAAATGGTAGCTTAGAATTAAAATAAAAAAGGCATGCAATTGAGTACAATAGAATACAAATAGTTTCATAGCTCAGAACTGAGCTTTGGAGGGATAAGCTAATGCAGGATATCCAGAACTCCATCTGCACCCTTATTTCCAAAGGCTATCTCTTTAAACACTAGAAAAGTGTTTGGTTGCCTAATCCCAGTCTCTTCAAATGGGTTTAAACTGGCAGAGGAGAGATTTAGACTGGATGTCAGGAGGAAGTTCTTTGCAGTGAGGGTGGTGAGACACTGGCACAGGTTGCCCAGGGAGGTTGTGGCTGCTCCCTCCCTGGAGGTGTTCAAGGCCAGGTTGGACAAGGCCTTGAGTGCCCTGTGGTAGTGGGAGGTGTCCCTGCCTATGGCAGGGGGTTGGAACTAGATGATCATTGAGGTCCCTTCCAACCTTACCATTCTATGATTCTATGTGAACAGGAGGTTTCATGTCTGAGCTGAGATACACATTAAGAGGTCTCAGCAGGCTGGTTTGCATAGTAACCAGCAAGCTTGAAAATAAATGTTTGGGTGAAGACTATTTCAGTGCATAGAGAAGTTAGCAGGCATGACTTGAAACTCACAGATACTTCTGCAAAAATGAAATGTCTCACGTTTCCCATGTGTGCATGTTTCAGTCTTTCTCACTCAAATCTCAGCTCAAAAAGGTTTTTTCCCCTTCTAGCTTCCATTGACAAGGAATTCCTCCATGGCTCCCTGTTTTAAGTACTGTGTTGAGACTACTGAGTTTACTCACAAAATAGATGCAGAGTTAGCACAAATTTCCTCTTCTAAACTTATTGTCATGAGCCTCCACACACTCTGAAGGAACATTTTTTGTTGTCACTGCGATTGGCCAAAAGAAAACTCCCTAGGAGATGTAAGGAACCAGAAGCAGCACTAACTCCCATCCAAACCATGCCTACCCAAAAAGCATTAATCTAGATGAAGCAGGGAGCAGATGAGGCCTGGCAGCACAGGCCCTCTGAGTTTATCCCACACTTTTAACAGCAGAGAAGATCAGTGACATATGCAACCCCTTTCCAAGGATGGGAGCCATCTCTGCTGTCTGGTGCCTTGCCCTTATGATGGTAGAAGACAGCATCATGAGGGAAGGAGTCCCTCTAGCATGGCAGATCTGCGCTAAAGGAGCTAAACCCACTGGAGAATTAGAGAGGAGCTGGTGTTACCTGCATTTCATCTGAGAGGAGGGCAGAACTCCCCAACCAAAGTGTTTGGTCTGGTCCCTGGACGCCATTAGCAGTGAGACAGATGTTGCTACCTCTGTCATCCATAAAAAGGCTTTAGACTGCTAGTTTAATAGTAACCAGTTTAGTCTTTATAGAAAGCAGTCACTATTTACAAGCCCTACTGGTAAGGAGACGAAGAGTTAAGGCTTCCAGATCTGCCCTAGGAAAGCTGATTCTACTGAACTTCACCTGATTCATCAGACCCATGGCAAACTCAACTACCCACAGCTTCAGCACACAGTACAACCACATGCCAGCACTGGGCTACTTGTGCCTGGGTCTTCAGCTCCCATTTTCCATGGAGGAACAGCNTTCCTGTGCTGGGGGCTCCAGAACTGCACACAGCACTCCAGATGGGGTCTGACGAGAGCAGAGTAAAGGGGCAGAATCATCTCAATGCTCCAACCCGCTCTACAAATACCAAATAAAAGTGAACTGCTGCATAGGGACAACCTTCTGTTGTTGGAAAACAAAAACAATCTGACAGCAAGGCTGATTCCCTTTATCTGAAATGTAATCACAGCACATTATAGCCCCATAACACAACGAGGAGTTTCCTAGGAGATGACTGCCACGCGCCCTGCCGAGTTTTAAAAATTAAATTTCTCAGAACTCATTTCCAGCTCAGGTTGATGTGCTACACACATATTGACTATCCCCACCACCATGCCTCTCAGCCTTTATGTGGGTCCAGGTAAATTGACCCAGACCTTGAATGAGAGGCGTGAGCAGTATCCTAATATGCCTGATAGGATGAATGAGGGTGGTAAGACAGGAACACAGGTCTTCAAAACCTGGCAAAAATAATTTCTGTCTTTTTTTGGAAGCTCTTGCATAATTCCAAACATGAATAAAAAGGAAGTAAAATATTACCCTCCCAGGTAATGTGCACCCTACATGAAAGTCCCCCAGAAGCAATGCCAGGGAACACTAGCAGAGTGACAAGGAACAAGGAAAACTGCAGGAATCTCTCTCCCAGTGCATGGTAGAGGTTATCTGAGTGCCAGTTCCCCAAAACACTGCAAGCAGCAGGCCACTGGCAGTGAGCTGAGGAGCAAAGCTGAGCCTGGTCCAGCTGGTAAGAGCTGCCACAAGTTGTCTGTGGTACAGATCTGCTGTGGTTTGCATGCCAGCCCACAGAAGAGATGGGGTGTGGAGTATTCAGAACAGGTTAAAAGTTGATTAAAGAGAAAAAGCTATGAAGATTCCAGAAATTTGGCCTTCTGGGGAGCTTACTGTAATTTAGAAAACTTGGAGGGGAGGAAGGAGTGGACCCTTAAACCTGACAGCAAGTGCACAAGTCAATCCCTGGGGTCATTTTAAGACTGAATCAAAAAAAGACAGTGTCTCCCCACTGTGATCAGAGGAGGAGGTTCACTATGAAGAAATAAGCTTTCAGTCTCTTAAAACATGACATTTCCAAAGGATGTATATGAAATTGTTTGAGTAGCAGAAAACCATGACACTTCCTTGGGGAAAACAGTTTTGCTTTCTGATGTAAGAAAGAGCCTAATTTGATTAGAAACTTTATGCACCCTTTGAAACAAAGTTCTTTCCCATTAAAACATTTCACTTTTTAAATGAAAGAAAACACATTCCAAGCAAATAGAGACTGGAATATCCTGAAATGGAAACTCTTGCAGGTTGCCCATCAAATGTATTGGTTTTACTTGGTTAAAGAAAGACATAAAGAAGGCAAAAATGCTCAACGGAGTTTAGCAGCAGGGTCTCCTCTGTCCAAGATTCTTATTTAGTAACAGCCATTAGCATCTATTTAAAGAAAAACAGTAAGAAATGGAGCTGATGAAGCATAAGACTTGCCCCCACCTCACCTACTTCCCTAGCCTCTAACAGTCAGTGATCCAGAAAAGGGATCTCTATTCAAGTAACAGTTTGCTTATAACTTAGAATCATACCATCTTTGGGATCAGAAGGGACCCTTAAAGGCCATCTAGTCCAACCCCCTGCAGTGAGCAGGGACGTGTTTAACTAGATCAGGTTGCTCAGAACAACCTGACCTGGAATGTTTGCAGGAATGGGGCATCTACCACCTCTCTGAAAAAAATTGTTTCACCACTTTCATTGCAAAAAAAAAAAACAAAAAAAAAAAAAAACACCACAACCTATTATCTAGTCTGAAACTCCTCTCTTTCAGCTTAAAATGATCGCCCCTTGTCCTATCACAACAGGTCTTGATTTTATAGAGTCTGTCCCCATGCCCTGACCCAATTGTGTCTTAACCTATCCTCTACTAATCTGCGTAATCCCTTTTCCTTAACACATTTAACACTTAAAATTTCACAGTCTCCTGTAGAACTGAGCTGCACTGAGTAAAAATGGCATCCAAATCCAGTTCTTCCTGTTTGTTCATTTGCTGCTAAATTTCTTTCCGTAACTCTCCAGCAAAACACATTTTAAGTATGGTTAGTAACCAACTGCTTTCCCATGTCACATAATGGGTTTTCATCACAAATATACCAAATGGTTTCTCAACTGAGACTAGAGAGTGATGCCAGAAATGATCACACTCCACTCCCAACCTACAGTAGAATATATATGAGACAAAATTCCGAGGAAAAGAGTTATAACCTCACACACTGTGCTAATTCTTCAGTATCATGTTGAATTTTGAAAGAACTTTAAAATGAGAAAGTTGTTAAACAAGGAGAGGTTAAACAAGGAGTTGTTAAACAAGAAGGTCCTAGGAGACAGAACCAGACAAGTTAAAACTTACAGGAGGCCTAAAGACTCTCCGAAAATATTGAGGCTTGAAACTCAGAACAAATGCACACTCAATGTAAAGAAATTCTAGAAACAGAGATGTCTGTCAGACCAAGCAGCTGGCAAGAGAAACTATAAGAGGACAGGCAGAAAATTTAAAGTAAGACTATTTTGCACATATCTGAGATGATGTGCTTCCCACCCCGCCCCTTCCCTGCTCCAGCCATAACCACCAGTAGGAGTTGTGATGACTGCCTGCTGCTTACTTGGAGCTGCAGGGGAAGGATGGCAATACAGTAGCCAAGGGCTGTCTGGAACAGTGACTGAGATGTCTTGCTGATATGCAAATATGACTATAAATCAATCACCTTACTCTGTAAACAGTGGACAGCCCAGGGCTCGTTGAGCTCTCCTGCACAGCAGTAGGCTGCGTGCCAGGATCTCCCCTTGAGTAGAGACACCTCTCAAGGTTGAAAGATTCCTTGGAGGAACAGATTCTAGGTAGGTGATTAATAGAATGCTGAACTCTGAAATCTTAGCTAAGTTATAGAAAAGATGTATTGTGCATATATAATCCTTTAGACATAAAGCATTGACCAAGTCTGGGACAAGTTGCACTTGACCCTTAGAAGTTTATAAAGCAAAGGGGCCTTTGTGAACCTCATGACTCAAAGGGAGAGCGCCTCTGAACTCTATATCCAGTAAGTAATCAAGTATACCTTGCTATCCAATCTTGTTGAACCACCATCCCACTTATCAAATAACTTTGTTAACACTTTATATCAATAAAGTATACCATTACATGCATGACTTCATCTGTGACAATATCAGAAGCGCACCAAATTGCTGATAGAACAGGGAGCAATCGAGAATAGAAGCAGCATGAAGAATAAACTCACATGGCCATAGCAAAACAAAACAAACAAACAAATCAACCAAATTAAAACCACCTTTTTTTTTTTTTGTTGGCATTCATGCTCACTGCAGATTGGTTTGTGGAGGTTCCTACATTACATGGTTGCTAAAAGGGGTTACAAACTGGATTCTCCCAATCATTCCAGGGACACTTGGATGTGAAGCTACTGAAGCTCCAAATACGAGGTGAAGACAAAAATGAGAAGGCAGCTTATGTGACAATTTTTAAAAAGGGATTCAAAATAACAATTGAGGAATTACAGGGAACTCTAGATGAATAAATCTGACACCAGGAGGTCTGTAAAAACCATAAAGAAGGAAGCCCCTGTGGGAAAAAAAAATTAATTACCTGCAGGAACACAATAGATTAAGGAAAAAATTAGTGTGGCTTTTGAGAAGGGAAAACAGACTTCAAAAATGTGGAGTGATCTGATCAACATGTATGATGGGAAAATCCTGTTGATGTACTTGGCTTAGATTTCAATATCATGCCTCAGTGCAGAATCTCTGAGAGGATGAGCTGTTAGGGGATTGGAGAAGCTCCTTACTTGAATAAAGAACTAGTTAAAAGACAGAAAACAGCAAGGACTTAAGTGGTAAATCAAATTAATATCCAGTACTATGGATTACTGAGAAAGCAGTCTGCCATGCCCTGAATGCTTTGCGCTTTTGAGATCCTTCTCCTTGCCTGCAGGACATGGCAGAACCAGGGAGGGCAACAGGGATGATCAAAGCTATGAAACAGCCCACTTATGATAGGATGAGGGCCAGTGGATGTAAACTTGATCACAGGAAATTCCATCTCAACATGAGAAAAAGCTGTTTTACTGTGAGGGTGACAGAGCACTGGAATAGGCTGCCCAGAGAGGTTGTGTAGTCTCCTCCTATCTTCAAAACCCACCAGGACATATTCCTGTGTGACCTGCCCTAAGCGGATGAGACTTTACAGCTTGGAAGGGGCAACTGAGTAGGACAGAATAAAGCTCTGAATGGAGCAGAGAAGGCAATCACTTTCCCTTCCAACACAAGCGTGAGGTGACAGTGTGTGAGNAAGCCTTCTCTTCTCCAGGCTGAAGAGCCCCAACTTTCTCAGTCTGTCCTCACAGGAGAGCTGCTCCAGCCCTCTGATCATTTTTGTGGTCCATTTTTTGTAGCAAAGGCCCATTTCAAGACACTTCATTCAGCTTCTTTCCATGGGACACAGCTAACATTAACAATGACTGTGAAAGCAACTCGAAAGATAGTGGTGACAAAATTTATCCCAGATGACTGAAGACACCATTTGTGTCTCAGAAAATGCCTCCATACATCTCACTCAGTACTAGTGGAGTACTCTCAGTATTAAAATAATTATATTATTGTTAAATGCTGACCTACAGTTTCCTCCCTAGACATCTGGCACTGGCCACAGGGATGGGTCACTGGATGAGCTGTATTTATGGTCTGCCCCAGTACAGCTGTTCTTACAGTCAACGAACACTCTGGAGCCAGCAGCAGCTGAGAACAGCTCATGGGGAAAAAAAATGGGCATGCAAAAATGCATGGAGAGTCAAGTCTATCATTGAGACAAATGGGAGCTTCTTTAGAGTTATCCCATGGCAAAATGCAAGGAAAAGTGTACCTAAAACATTTCCTTTGTTGTGGGGCATTCCAAATCCCCCGACCCTGTCTCTGGAGGTTTGAATGGGGGAAGAAGGTGGTGCAAAAGCTTCTTCCCCCCCACACCCTTGCAGGCTCAAAGGGGGAACAGCAAAAGGCGCTTTTTGCACACATGTACTGACCGGTGCGGAAGCTGGCACTGGAATCAACTGGTGGTTGGCTGGGTCCTTTGTGCCTTGTATGTACGGCAAGAGGACACACTGTATAGGAAAAATGATGAAGAGAGCGAGGCAAACAGCGCGGCGCTCCTGCCTTCGCACGCTTCCCGCCATTGCGGAGGTGCCGCTTTCGTGCCATTCCGTGCCCTTATGCTCTAAGTCCCGCTCTTGCACAGTTCATGCCTCTCCCCCACGAGCATGCAAGTTTGGCAAGTCCTTAGGTCCATTTGAGAGAGAGCTGCCAGTGGCACCCGGACCTGGCTTCTCTCAGACCACATCGTATCCTGATTTCGTCACCCCAAGCCGGGCAGCAGGCCAGCAGGTCGGCTTTTCCCTGTGCTGCTAAGGCAGTGCTGCTCCATGATCTTTTGCCTCATGGAAGCTGTGTCCTAAAGTCCTACCTCACCTTCGTGAGTAAAATCTGCCGCTCCCGATGTTCTCTGCTCAGCCTGATTTATAAGTGGGGTAAAGTTGCCTTGTAGCTGCCTTTTCCATTTCCTGACTTTCCTAAATTACTGATCTTGCCCATAAGCATCCTCGTGAAGATTTCCTGACTGAATTAGAGCCTGTAAATAAAGCTTATTTAGTTCTGTAAGTAATTTGGGGGTGGTGTTTTCAGGAAAATAATAATTCTATTTTTATAATTCCTACCTTGGCCAATTAGTCCTCAAGCAAATCAAGTATATCTGGTTGTAAAGGTATCCTTGACTTCAGAGGAATTAAACCAGCAGAGAATTATCACAAAACATCCAGGGAAAACATAGCTTTGAAAAGTGCACAACAGAACCATGGAGGAAACAGCCTTAGTGATCTTCTTGGACTGACCTCTCTGGAATAAAAATAACCCCTGACTTCCTTTATTCTTGCTTTAAGCAAATTATGTGATGGGCCTTCTGTTGTCACAGCAGGTAACAGTTGTCTTTTCCTTTTGGAATTAGAAAGTAGCTACCACTAATTAAACTAAAAGTTACATATCCTGTTTATTTACAACATCTTAAAAGGCATGCAACAATCTTCCTTTGCATCCCAAACCCTCAAGATTTCTCATGCATTTATCCATACAACATCACACGCACCATTATGGGATTAGGCAGTGCTGTCACATATGACACATGCAGGAACTAGGGCAAAAAGCAGACAAATCCCAAGTCTCCTTAGTCCAACACCCATTACTGGACTAACTGGAAGTTTGTCTCCACGTGCTGTCAGACCACACTGTACAAACAGCCTGTTTTCACTGTAGACCATTTGCTTTAGCCTTCCCCTCCTCCTGTATCACAGCCTGCTGTCCTCACATGCATACCATCCACGCTGAAGGCTACAGCTTTGTTCTCTCCCAGAACAGAGAGTCCCTAAAAGGTTGGTATCATTCCTTCCCATTTTGTCACAAAAACTTAAAACCTCAGAAGTGTTTCTTGCTTTCTTCAGCAAGTGCTGCTAAATCTGCAGTAAACCAGCAGCAACCCAGCGAGTCTGTCAAGTAAACTTGTATATTGGACCCCATGTTTGGTGGTGAACCTATCTTCCTAATTTTAGCAATGTAAATACACTTTGGTTGAGCTGCCATCAGAGTCTTTATAAGGAAGCAAATCTTTTCTATTTGTTGACAAAAGTCTCAGAGTAGCATTTAGCATACACAAATGTTAGCAGGTGTTCATATTTAACTTGTTTTTGTGGATGTTTTAAGCCTGAGATGCATATAGTGATTGAGAATTACTGTTTATTCATTTCTGTGTAATAGGAGAAGCAGCATTTCATCTGCCTCATCCATATTTAATGGCTCCAGGCACAACAACCATGAAAGGTCTGTTTTTCTCCCACTAGGGAAAATATTATTATTATTATTATTATTACTACTACTACTAGCACAACTACATCTATATTCTAAAATTATACATCCTTACCTTTCTATATTGTATCATATTATATTTCTATGTTATCTGTGGGTCAGGTACCTTCCTGATACTTACCTGAGTTACTGAGCTGATAGAGCTATACTGATTTATGGTATGCTGAGTCACATCAGCTAAGGACAGTGTCAGTTCAAAGCTTCTTGGCAATATGAGCCAGAAAGAATTTTGCTGCCCTCAGGAGGGGCAGGAACCCCTGGAAAGGTACCTATCTTCTGCTTCTACTGTTACTAGGAAGGTGGTTTAGAGAATTATCTGCTGCTTTTTGGATGTTGACTCCTGTCCCACAAGATGAGCTCAAATGCATCCATGCTTCTCAGTCTTGGCAAACACACAAAGTAAATGGAGAGCCCATGGACGGTGTCTACCTGCTGCTCCAAGTGTCACTTCTGCCTAGAGCAGACCCTTGCTCCCAAGACAGCATGTAAATATGATGAATAGCACCTACTTTCCTCACAGCATAGCAGTGCTGCTCAAATTGAGTTCTGACAGCTCAAACAAAGCTCTGACTATGCACCACCATGTAAATTCCAACCTCAAAACAGGATGCAACTCCAATAAACTAGAGGCATCTTCCCAAGCATCACCTAGTAAATCACAACATCTTCAACTAATAAATGGTCTGGAATTACATTTATCTAGGTAAGCAGAAAACAGAGGAGATATCATTGGGAAGGGATGCATGATTATAAGGGAGGACCTCAACAAGCAACAAGGAAATGTCTTCTTCCTTACTTGAGCCTGGACAGCCTGATGAACGCACAGAGACAACTCCAACCAGTGAAGCAGTTCAGACATAAGTTTTTCTGGGTATTTGTTCCTGGGAAAAAAGTTCCCTGACAGCATGCCATTAAAATATTAATCATAAAACTGCTGAGGGTCCCTTTCCCCAGGAGGTCACTCTTTCAAACGCAGCCAGTATCAGCGGTCTCTGGCATGTTATCACAAGGCAGTGTTCACCCAATGAGAAACTAATTTGATAGATTTAACCCACTCACATGCTGCAGAGCCCACCAGCAGGGACTGAAACTTGCCCCTTGCAATAGCAGAGCTGCCAACACTCAGGTGGCTTCACACAAGGTTTGCTTGTCCCAAGCACTTGCAGCAGATGCACTCCAGAGACCTGGAGTGATCATCAGCAGGAAGCTTTGTCTGCTTAGTCTTAACTCCAATTCAGGAAGGGAAAGATAACCCCTAACATCCACCATAACTATTTTGTTCAGCCTCATATGCCTAAGGATAAAGAAGTCTCATGCTAAACACATTCAGGGGCTAAAGGTCATAATAAGAGCAACAGTGATGCAGAGGATAAAAAAAACATATGAAAGAGACATTTTTTTTTTCCCCTGTTGTTTGTAATTTGGAGATAGAACAAGACTGTGGAGAGAAACACACATTATCCCCTTGCCTCTGCATGTGTAGTTCTCATTAGGGCCAATTAGGATGATAATCACACATGAAAGGAGGATACCAGCCAACCTGTGTGATAAAAGCAGAAGTAAACACAACTCTGGTGAGCTTAGGGAGCAGTTTCCCCTGCCACGTTCTCCAAGCTCAGATCTAACTCACTTCAATATAGAAAGCTCAGCCCTTCAGGACATTATCTGTGAGAGCATCCCACCTTGGAGGTAATGAGGTGGTAGCACAAGTCTTCAGGGATCCACAAAACTGCCCTCCAAGGACATGCCCAAGTAAAAGGTCTTAAGAGGAGAAAAATTAATTGTTCCTCCCAGCATTTTCTCCATGCCTAGCACAAGACATCCAAGATTTCTACATTAAAAATCAATACATTGCTCAGAGTGAAGTCAAAGAGAGAATCTCATCTGAGTTCAGTGAAAGCAGGCCCTAAGCTCAGCTCTCTAATACCTTGTCCACCCTCCCTCCCCNACACAACTCTGGTGAGCTTAGGGAACAGTTTCCCCTGCCACGTTCTCCAAGCTCAGATCTAACTCACTTCAATATAGAAAGCTCAGCCCTTCAGGACATTATCTGTGAGAGCATCCCACCTTGGAGGTAATGAGGTGGTAGCACAAGTCTTCAGGGATCCACAAAACTGCCCTCCAAGGACATGCCCAAGTAAAAGGTCTTAAGAGGAGAAAAATTAATTGTTCCTCCCAGCATTTTCTCCATGCCTAGCACAAGACATCCAAGATTTCTACATTAAAAATCAATACATTGCTCAGAGTGAAGTCAAAGAGAGAATCTCATCTGAGTACAGTGAAAGCAGGCCCTAAGCTCAGCTCTCTAATACCTTGTCCACCCTCTCTCCCCAGAGCAAACTGGCAAGCGCAATCCTAATGGGATTGTCTGGGCAAGTTTTCTGTTCATCAGCGTTACCTTATGCCATCCTCATCTCCAATATCTGCGATGCCTTCCCCATCCCAGCTGCCTCCCAGGTGACTCTGTGCAATTACATTTCTAATTGTACCACAATGGTGCTCTCTCTGGGATGCTACACTGCTGCTTAATTTACAAATGTCAATTTGGAAGCACAATACAATGAAAAATTGCCCACATTAGACACAGAGCAGTTCCCACTTATGAATAGGTAAGGAGGCAACAAAAATGATTAAGTACTTAACAAACAGAGAGGATGAGGGAATGCAGGCAACCCTTCTATACGTGTTTGATTTCGAGCCATTTAAATGGGACAGGTAGCTAAGTGGCAAGTTGGATGTTGGACATGACACTGCACAGTCTGCGCCTGTTTGGGAACCTGGGAACCTATTTAATATTTGAATCTCAATTAGCCAGTAGGACTGGCTTGACATTTCAAAATCTAAACAAAACACTTCAAGTATAGCCCTTGAAAAAGCATCTGTAAAAGCACTTTCTTATTCCATGAATCTGCTTATTCTTTGCATTCTGAATAACATCTCCAGGGGGTGGAAAATGAAAAAAAAAAATAACAAATCAGGATTTGTTGACTTTTACTCCCATTCTCCTTGCATAGCCAGTCCGACTAAACAAGAGTGGGCTGAATTCTGTCCCTTTTGTATATCATCTGCAGAGTAACTGCAGCTATCTGAGGTAGTTCTAAACTACGCAAATTTTGTTTTGCAGAAGGGGAAAAAAAAAAAATCAGGTCATATCAAGCTCTGAATTGCCAAAGTTGCTGGTTTCAAACTATCTTGTCCTTATATACAGCTGATCCCAAGTGACATAAAGCATGAGAAGGCAGATGCCTGAAGTGCTGGTTGGGAAAATGGGGAAGGAGGAGCTGCATGGAGCATCCTTGGTTCAGGCAACAGGCACAAATCAACAAGACTTGACTGTCAGTCGTCCCCATCTGCTGCAGGCAAAGTCACAGCAGTGGCTGCAGCTGGATCTGAACCAGGGAATCAATTTTTCCTGGGCTACCAATGCTCCTCCCATATCAGCCCTGCAGGCAACACAGGGAAGAATGTGAAGAGCACCAAGGAAAGGCACAAGGCCTCTAAGTACCAACATTTTCTGACTGGCTCCAACATTATAGATATTCCTGCAGCATGGATGCTGTTTCACTTCTACCTGGTGAGACCGGTGCATGCATGGATCCACACATTTCAGCAGGGGCTTCAAAGCTGTACCTCAGGAAGGAACATAAGAACCTTTGTTCTAAGTGCTCTTTCCTACTGTCCAACTTTCAATAGCATCACATCATATATGCTGGTGGCTACCAACCCAGCTCTGTGTCTAGTGCAGGAGTCCTGACACCACCTCACAGGCCAGGTGACCATGACCGTGGCCAGGCTTGGAACAAGTCACTGCTTGTCTGCCACAAAAATCTCAGACTGAATTTCTAATTGTTTAGCTGCACAATCAATCATCAAGAAGCTAATGCTCAGCAGTTTTCGAGCCCTTTTTTTTTTTCAAGTTTACCTGTATTTGCTACATGTGATCAGTAAGTCTGCCAAGGCTTTCTTGCCTGTACACTGAAAAGCATTAATGGAGAGCAATGTACCCTGCAAGGGGCAAAATGTAACTAACACTTACATAAAAAGCAAGAGAGACACTATGGAGAAATCTTTCACTTGATTCATTCTCCTGACCTCCCAGGATCAGCAACTCAGAGGGTTCCTGGGCACAATGGTGCACTGTGTCCATTGTGTGCAGTTACCCACTGCACATAGACAAGACCCTGCCCTCATACACATGACAATGGCTATTTCCATTTCCTGCCAGCTTACAGCCAAGCAACCCACTGCAGCTCTACAGAGAAGAGCCATGCAAGCAGTCTGCCACTGATGTTACTGGCTTTGTTCTTTATACCAGCTGATTATCTTCCAGTTTTCCCTTTCAGGTAATTTTCTGATGTCCAATACAGAAGTTATCTGTTGAGAAGGTAGATCTAGTCCATCAAGTGCTGCACAATGCCTGTGACAATGGTTTATGTCCACTCTCTTAAAGGAAGGTGTAAGAGCACTGCCATATGGCTGTAACAGGGTACTCTGGCCCTGAAAAAAAAACCGTGTGCTAACCCTCATTACTTGAATATTGGCTAATTCTTTCAAGAGTGATCTTTCTATCCTTTGAAATCCTTTGGATTATTCTAATCTATGCTAATGTAATGCCTTACATTATGCTAAGGGAAAACAGGGTGGGACATGAAGTTCTCTACAGTGAGGGTGGTGAGACAATGGAACAGGTTGCTCAGGGAGGTTGTGGCTGCTCCCTCCCTGGAGGTGTTCAAGGCCAGGTTGGAAGAGGCCATGAGTGACCTGTACTAGTGGGAGATGTCCCTGCCTATGGCAGGGGGTTGGAACTAGATGATCCTTGAGGTCCCTTCCAACCTTACCATTCTATGATTCTATGTTATAGCCCTCCATCCATATGCACATACTGCTGACACCACTCTTGATGCTGCTTCTCCATCCTGCTTTAAAAAAAGCACCTACAATTATTCCCAGAAAAAGCCAAGTTTGTTTTACATCTCTGATAGCTTCAGCACGTTCTATTACTGCCTCCCTTTCTAACAAATCTCTCGCCTCAGTGAGAGGTGAAAGGAAAATCTGCACTCATTTGGAGATAATACTCCAAATTTCTCTTTCCATCAGTTCAATACTCTAGATGACTTTAGCCTCTGTGTGCCTCTTGCCCATGTTGCCATGTCCTGAGTGAGAAGCACGCAAAAGCCTTAATCAAAATGAAACACTGATGGCATCCCAAACTGGCAGGCAGATTTCAGTAGTGCCATCACTTGTGCAGCAAACTTTTGCCTTGGCTGAGTCTATCATTCCAAGTCCTTCCACATTCTATTTGCGTGCAAACAATGCTAATGTGCTCACTGGAAAGTGTGTCCCCCACCAGAGTAACCTGGAGAAACACATTCCCTCTCACATAAAAGCAGTTTGTTCATTTATGTCACCTTATGTTCAGGGAAGTCAGTTGCAGACCCCACTCTGATGTATAATGTCAGCAGGACAGCTATCAAATACCTAAAATGGGAACTTCCAACACTGATCAAAATCATCCCATGATGGCAGGATTTACAGGATCAGTCATTACCTGACATCCCTACAAACCTGTCCCAGAGTGACACACAGCAGCAAACTAAAAGAATTTCCCCAAATTAAAGATTCAGGGCAAATTTCCTACTTCTGTCAGCTGCTGGGGCGCCAAGTTTACATTCTCACACTCACCCACAACGGATGAGAGGAAGAAGCAACTTCATATTCTTTCTACCCTTATTCTCCGTGTGTTTAAAGGTGGGCCCAGGAGACACAGATTTGCTGCTGAAAAGCTCCCCTTTGATCAGTTCAGTGGATTATGAGAATTTGTGGTTAAAACCTCACAGTCCAGCAGATCTCAATTAGAGATAATCCTAAACACACGGTTTTCATGAAGATGTGAAGGATTTTTTCTGGTGTCTGGAAGGAGAAAAAAAGGGAGTTTCTTGTTTTAGCATTGTTGCTTATCCTGTCACATTTCATACTAACAACTGAAGTCCATGCTGTTTTCCCTTCCTTTATTTTCTGAAGAATAAAGCAGAAAGAACACTCTTAGAAGAGGGGTTTTAAAAAAAGCCAAATAAAAAATTAGAACATGGGTCAGATGAAGTTTGGTGACTATTTTTCTCACAGGAAAATTTGCCAAAGAAAAATTAAAGTAAATCATAAAGTCATAGAATGGTAAGGTTGGAAGGGACCTTAAGGGTCATCTAGTTCCAACCCCCTGCCATAGGCAGGGACACCTCCCACTAGTACAGGGCNTTGCCCTGCTGGCCATGCTTCTCTTGATGCAGCCCAGGACTCTAAGACTCAAATCTTAAACTCTGTGATGAAGTATCTTCTGGCTACTTTCAAGTCATAATTTCCTTACAAAAAAGGAGGAAGAAAAAAAAAAAAAAAAGAGAGATAAAAGAGAGATGATATCCCTCTCTTTGCTCCATAGGTCTGTCAATAAGGAACATTTCAGCAAGTTTATTCATTTTCAGGCTCTCTCGTCTTTCTTTCTCCCTTTTATTCTGTGTTGAGGCTGCATTGCCACTCACTCATCACAGAGCTGCAAAGTTGACTCACTACAGCTCCTTTCTTACCCGCTCACCAATCACATTGAATTATTGAAAAGGGCACTGTCAAGTTGGAAAGAATTTTTCTTCAAAAATAAAATAAATTTTCCTTCCTAAGTTCCAAGTGGCACCTTAAACTATATATTTCAGGAGAAAAAAAAATAAAAGAATCGGTGAGACTCATTTTCTTATCATTAACAATTCCCTTGGTTTTCTTTCTGCACATTTCAGTCCAGACAACCAAAGTTCAGCATCCATCTCTCTGTTTTTACTATACTTGCAGCAATAATATTGCCAAGTCTCCAAAGTTTGTCTTTGGGTAGTTGTTGTCTCTTTTTTTTGTAAAGCCTAAGCTTACAAAGATATGAGTAATGCTGTTGCTCAGCTTTCAGTCTTACTTGGTTTTATTCTGGTATCAGACTTACTGGGGAACAGTTTGACTGTATTGCTCAAGCGCACCCACAAAGACCCAAACCCAAAAGCTAAGATGAAATTTTTACATAACATCACTATTTTTAGGGAGATATTTTTGATTCTAGGGAGACTGGACAAAATGTGTTGTTGTTTTGTGGGTTTTTTTCCCTAACTCTCAGACTTGACTTGTCTACAGTTTAAGGATTGACTTTCTTTTTTTGCTGCAGCTCCTTACAATCAACATGTATGTGCAAAATTTCCACAGCTCAACACCTGTTTCCTGTTCCCTCTCTTTTCACTAGAGGGTCCCAACATCTCTCTGGTCTCTCATAAGAGGCCATCTATCAGAGCAGTGCAGGTGACATTGATGAGGTTCCTCTACCATCTATCCCTACTGACTACAGCGCCAGTTCAACAGTGCCCAGTACCAGAGCATCTTGGTTCCAGCAAATCAGGAAAAATGATAGGCCAATTCCAGTATTGTATGTACAGACATTAATTTCTCTGCAATTATACTTGTGTAAAATAAGCAAAACCACAGTCTTGGTATCCAATCCATAATCAATATTTGAAGAGGTTGCTGAAATTCATGGTCTGTGGAAGAAGGTGAGAGCTTGCCACCAACATTTAACCCACTGGTTACAACAGAAAGAAAAATGTTAAGCATTAGCAGAGAGACAACTAAAAGCTAACATGAATTGGCCAGGAATCTTTACATAAAACTCTCATAAGGAAGTTTGTGGTTAAATAACAGAACCTGAGCTGGATTGAAAGAAACAAACAAAAAAAAATATACCCAGCCCACACTTAATTCTGTGTTAGAATTTCTGTTATAAAATCCAGCAGAGCATTGCCTCTCCAACAAAGACTTCTCCCACAAAACACCAGGAAAAAAAAAGAAAATACAGTTCAATCAGCCTACCTTTAGGGTATATTTACACAAAGGTTTTTATTTGCCTTTCAACTTGACATATTGCTTATAATACTTAACTGAAAGGTAAAGGTATTAAATATACATTACAATGCCATTTATTCTAGAACTACTCCACAGTGCCTTTTGGGCAGCACCCAAGCACCCATGAAGACATCCAATTACTGCTCAGGCCAAACCTGCCCCCAGCTGTGTAAGCAGGGCTAGAATTTCAAGCATGCAGGATAGGATTATTTTCCTCATTTTCACAGAAAAACTGATGCAGGAAAGAACATTCAAAGCAAAAAA
>WBNM01044719.1:0-11437 GCA_013399055.1 Ramphastos sulfuratus | reverse complement strand
CAGTGAGGGTGGTGAGACACTGGCACAGGTTGCCCAGGGAGGTTGTGGCTGCTCCCTCCCTGGAGGTGTTCAAGGCCAGGTTGGATGAGGCCTTGAGTGACCTGTACTAGCGGGAGGTGTCCCTGCCTGTGGCAGGGGGTTGGAACTAGATGATCCTTGAGGTCCCTTCAAAATTTACCATTCTATGATTCCTGTTTTCCTTGATCTGAAATACTTTTCATTCAGAAGTCATTATGCAATATGACTTGGAGGGCAGCACTGTCTGAGCCTGTCTGCAGGATATAGCCCAAAGGCACAATATCAGAGATGATCTTGCATAAGAAAGAGCAGTTTCTAAGGGGATAAGTACCACAGAGAGATGTAATTTGTTTTAAAAAAAATCCCACTGCCTTGTAGCTGAGAATGTCTGCTGGAAATGATCACAATATGACAAGATGAGGACTGGGGTTTTTTGGTCATAAAAATATCAATAATCATGCATTGCCTCTTCTTATTGGGAACTGGTGGATGTTCAGCACTTAAGGAAAACTGGCCTATCACCATGTTGGGAAGTGAAGGATGCTCTTGTGGTTGGAAGACTGAACTCAAGAAACCGAGCTGGCCCCAAATCCTGTTGGTGATAGAGGCTATTGGCAGGACCTTAGCATTTCCAGCAAACACCTACCTAAAAATGGAGGTATAGAAGAGATTCATTGTTCTTACTATCAAGCAGTTAAAACAGTTTTCTGTCCTACAAGACTTAGGCCACTTAGGGACAAACTTGTCCTTCACATGACCCCAATAAAATCACTAGATTCATGGATAAATTTATCTTCACCTTCCTACAATGCTTCTGTGTGCCAGAGAAGTCTAGTTTCCCTGATGGTTATTGACTAGTTCCTCCCCTGGAACTGCAGGATTTTTACTCAACGCTGTCACAAACACCCATTCCTCCCTCTCTGCATATGCTGGTTTGAGGCTAATCGGAATATTTTAATGGAGAAAATGATACTATAGGCTGTGAAAGGAAAACAATGCTGGTGTCTACTTCACTCATAGGCTTGCTGAGATGTATAAGAACACAAAACATAGATAAGACACTTGCTAGACAGCCCAAGAGTGTCTGTGCCCTTCTCTGCCTTCTCCTCTCTGCTGAGTAACCTCACTAACCACTTTTCTTCTAATCCCCCTGGCCGATCCTCCAAACTCGCCTTGCATGTAAGCCAAACCCTGGGGTAAGGTAGAGGGGTGGGGAGAAGGTGGAAGGGTGGTTGGGAGCCCCTCCTGGGGTCTCTGATTTCTGGGAGGGTTGTTGTGTTTCTGTATTACCTTTACCTTTTATATTTCTGTAAATATTCCTGTATATAGTGTATATATCTGCTTCTACATTGTGCTAAGCTGTAAATAGAGCTTCAGAACTTCCAGCCAGCTGAGTCTAGTCTGGGTGGTTTTACAAAGTTGGGGCTGGGGGGGGCAGGGAACTCCCAAACCATCACACTGCATGACACTTCTTTCCCTTGCATGGGCCAGAACACTGACTGCTACTGCTTGTCCCCAGTGGTCTCTCACATCATTTTCCACATGGGTCAATGAGGAACCAAACTCTGCAGAAACCCATAGTGCTAAATTCCAACCCCTCCAAGTGTATTTCTCATCAGGAGCCGTGCTGGGACATGGGCAAGGGGTCCTCTCCTTTGACCCTGAGTTGGTGACTGCTACAAGAGCAGCTCCTGCAAGTTCCATCAGCACCCTATGGTGCACAAAACAAGCATTTGTTTTGTTGTACATGGCTGTGCAGACACTATACTTAATAACAGCTTGCACACTCCTGATCTTTGCAGAAAATGCCACTTTGGTGACACCCACCTCTGCAGAAGTGTCAATTCAAGGGGGACTTGCAGGGAGCTTGGAGCTGTGTGGGGTTGATCTCTTCTCCCAAGGAACAAGCAGTAGGACAGGGGGAAGCAGCCTCGGCTTGAATCAGGGGAAGTTTAGGTTGGACCTAAACTTCCAAGGCCTTGAGTGACCTGTACTAGTGGGAGGTGTCCCTGCAAGGGGTTGGAACTAGATGATCCTTGAGGTCCCTTCCAACCTTACAATCCTGTGAGTCTATGAACTGTNTGGGAGGTATCCCTGCCTATGGCAGGGGGTTGGAACTAGATGATCCTTGAGGTCTCCTTCCAACCTTACCATTCTATGATTCTATAACCTGGATTAAAGCAAAACAAGGGGAAGATTCAAAGCAAAACAAGGGGCATTTTGAACAGCTAGTGATGAACCAACCATCCAGTTCCCTCACAGCTCAGGCCTTAACGACTTAAGCCAATTAGAGAATTCCATGATAGTTTGCATCTTGGCAATTTGGGCCAGCTGCTTGGGGCAACAGCTTGTCCCTTAATGATTTGGACCAATTGCTTTGTAATGGGCTGGCCTGAAGAGTCTGTTGGAAGGGTATATAAATGCATGTTCACATTCAATAAATTGGCATTGCTTGGATCATATTGATCTGTGTGTGGCTCTGTCCAGGATCTCCTGCCAAAGAAGAAGTCCCAAGGGAAAAAGACTTGCTATTGGGACCTAAAGCTCAAAGCAGAAAAATACCAGAGCACAAGGCCCTCCAGTGCAGAGTGGCTCCTTATTACCACACAACCAAACTGCAGCAACTCCAGGCACCCCTCAGCTTGCTACATCCATGCAAAGGAGAGGAAATTTGCTATTAAAAGCACATGTCTCCCAGACCACTGCAGGCCTTTTAACACAAACACTCTGGCTAGGGCAGAGCAGGGTTTTGCTTCCTTCTCAGAAGCCACATCTCGGGACTGGTGAGGCTGTCACAACTGCCTGGCACGGCAAAGCACTCACTGTGTTTCAGTGATGGTTTTGGCTCCTGTCAGTCTTCCCCTTTAAAGGCATCATTTCCCCATCACTGCAACATCTCAGTCCTGAAACACAGTAACTCTCATATAAAGGCCCATGTGTGGGCTGGTTTCTTCAATCCTCCTGAGGAAGGAAGTTCAGCAGGAGCCAAAAACTCAGTCCCAAACAAAACTGTTACACACCAGTAAGCCACAGAGTGAAAATAAATAAGCCAACGTCAGAGCTGCACTCAGCAAAGGCTGTGACAGTCAAAATGGAAACTATCCCATGGAGTCCACACCACACAGTTACTCAGACCCAATGCAGGCATTCAGGTAAGGGGAACTGAGTCTTGGACTGAGGCTATTACTGCAAAAAGAGGCATGTCTGCAGCACTGTTGCTGGGTTGATACAGGCTGTGCAAGGAGCAAGGTTATAGGAGGGCTTGCAAACCCAGTGATCAGACCTAGTCTGTCTCACCTACAGCATAAGATAGCTCAGGAACATCCAAGTGCACCTGCAAATGAGGCTAGGAGGGCTATCTAATCATTATCAAATAGTAGGACTGGAGCTTAGGTTAAGGCCCAGCAGAGACAGATATTTCCTCCACAGCATCCTGCTTCATGGTTGCTTCAGGAAGGAAGAAAAGAACACAAAGATTCTCAATTACTCAACTGAATGTAGAATAACCTTTGAAATCCTGAACCTTAAAAGCTGGCAAATACTTTGTCATATTGTTTCTGCCACTGAGCATGCATAAAGGAGCCACCACCAAAACTGAGTCCTCTGATCTGTGCATATAAACCTTTGGGATTTACATAAGAAGTAGTCTTGAGGTAAGTCTTACAAAGAGCTTCAGACCATTGGAAATACTCAGATGAAGGACAGAGCAACTGTTAGAGTTTAGCCCCAGATATGGGTTAAATGTAGACTCTCCTCTCACTGACCATATAAACATGACCTGCCTAGACATGGACAGCTAACTGAGATGTCTGCAGCAGAGAAGTGAACACCACCAGACCACCTGCACTGCCAGTAAGAGACCAACATCCAATTTCCTCAGTTTGAGTGATTCACACCCAAACTTCTCTGGGGAGCTTCCCAATCATCACAAAGGCAGTGCTCTGACAGCAGAACTCTTCATCTCTCATCCAAAAACTCAGACACTGAGCATTGGACAAGAGCTCACCTGGCAACTTGGAGGAATCAATGTTGATCCTGGTTCCTGATCTGCAGATTATCTTTTTTTTGTTTGATTTAACTTGAACCCAGTGACTGTCTCGTGCAAAGAACATAAACAGATTTGCTCCATCTCTATTACACTTGGCTTATTATTTATGGGCTGACTTTGCTTTTCCTCACATCAATAGCTGCCATTCACATGAGCAGCTCCTTTGAATGAGGGATTTACATGAGAATCAGCTTACCAGGGCTGGGAGCCTAAACAACCCATCTGGCAGCTCAGAAACAGTTTCAGGAGCTCCCTGAAGAACCGCAAGTCTACAGAAAGAGATTAATAATTATAGTACGTGGCAGCTACTGGGACACAGGGTGGTGAAAAGAGGGCTGGGACACCCAGCTTCTTACATTTGCTTCTGCTATTGGATTACTTTGCAACTTAGCATTCGTTTATCCACCTTCTGCCACAGGACCTTTGAAGAAGAAAGAAATAAAGATAAATAAAGCAAGATTCCAAAATGAAAAATAAAAGCAAAGCAAGCAATATTCTCAGCAAGGCTCTGCTCAGCTCCTGCTGACAGCTTCACAAGATGAGTTGGCAAGATAAGAATCCAACTTTTGCTCTTTAAAGTCCCACATTTCTGCATCAACAGTACTTTCTAAACAACTGACACTACCAATTCCCCACTGAAACATAACAACTGCAAGCTAAAAATCATCTGCCCATGCAAATGTTATGGATCTTCTCTTCTCTTTTCCCTCCCCCTTCACTGTTCAAATATTTGTTCATCAGACTTCAGCAGCAAAAGCTGGAAGCATGCCATGTATTCTAATATTCTACAGAGTACTGCATTTATTTGCAGTTATATTCTCCAGTTTAAAAAAAAAAAAACCAACAACAACAACAAAAAAAAAACCCCCACAAACACAAAAACATTGCTTCAATAAATCTTCCTGCAGGGAAATTTTATGTATTCTGGCTATCTATTTACTGAAGAATTTTGGTCATATATTATTGTCACTTGCAGCCTGGCCTTTGTAATTTCCATAATGCCACATAAAAAAAAAAAAATATAGTCCTTCACAGTCTGCTCACCTTTCCTCTGCACTCTGCAGCCAACAGGTATCATTGAGAACAGCTGCTATGCAAGCTCCCCAGTACACTGACCTAGGAGTTTAAATGGTAACACTTGAGCCTCAGGTTTGAGGGCAATCTTTTATAGTTCTATGTAGAAAACATACTGAACATCACCAAGGTATCTACACTGCAAGTCTCAAACCAAAGATTACTTCTGATCTACTCTTAGGTCCACATTAAAGCTTCAGGCTTACTCAAAGGTGTAAGTCACAAGTTGTTTAAGATGCCTGTTATAGCCCATCAGTCACTGAGGTTCCATGTACCATGCCCAGTACCACCAGAGCTGAGAGACACAAAGCAAGCATTTCCTATTGTGGAGGAGGAGAAGGGGAGAGGAGGAAAGGACAGCTGCTGGCTCTAGCAGTAAAGACATTTTTATTTTGAGGTCTGAAGATCAAGTATACTGATAGCACATGAACATGCCCCTAGATTTGCATTTAGAGGCTTATTTTCTAAAGGCATTCATCTAGGCACCAGTAAATATTGTATCTGCACCACCAGGAGCTACAGCTGGGCAAATGGAGGCTAACCACAAGGGTTTGTTTGCCTCAGCTGAGTCTTTTGGCAAACTGGAGGAGGAGACACGATTTAAAAACTGTCCTGAGGAGCTAAGTTTTCAAAACTGTAAACACTTATTTAGAAAGCATTAGTTATTATTGAACAGTTACAGTTGTGTAATTGTAAATTGGCTGGAACTGAGAAATTAAATGTTTTTGCTGATCACTAGGCAGATCCAATGGAATCACAAAGCAGTTCAAAACACTCTAGCTCTTTGGGTGCGCCTTCATTGGAAATGCTTTTTCTTTGTTGTAGTGTCTAAGAAAACTAGAAGGGTTTGTGTTAAGCTCATGCAAAGTGATGACTGACACATTCTCATATCCTCTGATTTCCTTCCTTCAAAGCTTCACTCATTTCTGGTCTCAAAACCAAGAGCCAACTGAAAAAAAAAATCAAACAACACACAAAACAACAACTAAGAAACAAAACCCAAATAAACACTAAGCCTTTCTAGAACTACTTCTAGTACTTACTTATTTTCTCCACTATCTATGCCCAATTTTTCTTCTTGGACCTTCCTACATAGGAGTTGTCTTCGCCTCTACAGAAATGAATTATTAATTTGCTGTCTCTGCCTTTCAAATCTTGACTTGGCAGTAAGAAAAGCCAGACCCTGATCATGACAACTAATCAGAATAAAACATATTGCTGAGCCATACAGACTATACACGGAATGTTCCCTAGCCAAGGAGAGATGAAAGGCTGAACATAGCTCAAATCATGCTACTGACACAAGAGTTGCCACTTCTGCTCTTTGGGAGCACTTTCCCATGGGTCTCAAAGTATTTCGGAGGGAAAAAAAAAAACAAGAAGCTTAGAAAAGTGACTTAATTGAGATCAGTTCTGGGAACAGCACTCAGGGTTTACTAACACTCTCTTAGATCACTGCTGCCTTTCAGAAAGCACAACTGCCCCAGCAGAAACAAAATAATAAACTTAGTCATTAGTTTGTTCCACATCAGTTATTTCTGATAAAGGAAAGGTCATTTTTTCAGGAAAATATTTGGGCTAACTTGTTACATGCATCTTCTGTGACAGTTTTTTTTTCATTTGGCAAACGATCAGTGAGCTCATTAATTTCTATATCCAACTTAGTTTCCATTTCAAAGTACTATGAAAGAGAAAGAACTAGATGCTCATGCCAAAAAGTAAACATAAAAGAGAACAATAATTATAGATGGTCCCTTTCTAAATTGATTCAGATACGACAGATCACAAAAGGCCATCTTAAAACCAAATGCTCTTAAAACAAAAGTTGAAGACCTCCTTACACCACCAAGCTTCCCAAGGCCTTGAAGGCTCTCTTCATTCCCCTCAGCCTACAGGATGCAGCTTCCTCCCCACCTGGCTGGAAGATCAATAATGGATAATAGTTGTGTGACTGCACCCTGTTGGGGAATTCTCTGCTAATATTCCTGATTCAGGCTCCAGAAAGACTGCAGACTTTCCTATGATGAGGGGTCAACCCTGCTTCTTGGGCCCTGTTACTGCCAGTAGCGAGTCTCCACCAACCAGAACTCTCCTGCTCTTCCTTGTGGAAGAGGTTACTATGTGCACTCGACCCCTGCCGCGGCCATGAATCTGCCACCACTCGCCCCCTCCATTTAAGCTTCTGTCTTCCAGCCGGCAGGCATAGTATGCAGGGGCTTCATGATCCTGCCCCTCAACTTCCAGTGCGCTACAGCTGTTGTGGAGGGGTAACTGGGGAGGTGAGGGAGGCCAGGGAGGGGTTGTTCTGCCTCCCTGAAGCAGGGACCTGCATTCATTCCCCTCCTTTACTTAAGGCCACTTTCCCCTGCATGATGGTAGGCAACATTAGGCTACTCTGACTCCTGGTGAGCGTCTCTCAGAGGCTGAAGAGTGTAACGCCACCAACCTATTTCCCTTTCACTTTCCCGAACGCTTCTTAACCTTTATACCTGTTCCTCTGCCATCACACAGAACATGTTCACAGTGCATAAGGGAGTTTTTTGCACTAGCTTACCTGTACTATCAGCAAGCTCAGACATTCCCTGAAGTCAACGGTCTGGACAGCTGCATCCCTACAATCCGAAACCCGCATCGTAGCTTCAGCCTGTGAAGGCTGTCTGGACTTGTACCTTCCCTGTGGCCGGGACAAGGAGCAGGGTCTTCTGCCGCGTGCAGACTATTACGCCTAGGCACGCCCCTTTTTTTGGCACTGCGCAGGTGCGCTATCGACAGCAGGCTGCCGGTGCTGGCTCTCAAAAGGCAGCCGCGGGCAGCTTCCCGCCGCTTTTCAAAGCCCCACGGCAGCCTGACAAGGCCCCCTCTGCGCTGCCCTCCTGAGCAACACGCGAGAGCAGCAGCTCCTGCCCCTCTCCTGTTCTCCTCGGGCCCCCGCCTCGGATAAAGCTCAACCTTAAGTTTACCTACTTAACTTAAAATTAGCGCAAATATAAACGCCTCTCAGCTAGAGCTCTACAGAGTTGCCGGTTCTGTCTCTTCGGATAGTGTGATCTGGTCTAGGTGATCCTGCTCTGGCAAGAGAGTTGGACTAGCTGATCTTTCGAGGTCCCTTCCAGCCCCTGACATTCTGTGGCTCTGTGATACACTCTGCCTCGAGTAAGTATTGAAGCTAATGAGAGCTAGGAAATCAATGAGTGGATAAAGAATTGTTGTCAAGCTTGGCTTCAGACATGTTCTGGTAAACAAAAGCCTGAAAATAAGAGTGCAGGGAGAAATTTCTCAGGAATGATACATTTATAAGCAAATGAGAAGGGGGGAGGAGGGTGAAAAGAGATGCTATAAAGTAACTTACACAGAAAAGGTCACATTTAAGATTTTTTCATCTATTGGGGAAATCAGCTATGCCAAGATCAGTACCCAGTTTAATAACTGAGACACATAACTGTCCATGCTGAACCTCTGGGTTACATGCCATTGCCTTGGCTTACATCTGCACACTCATCTACAGGTATCTAGAACACTGGAGAACCCGACACTCAAGAAAAGCCAACGTGAATGGAACTTACTACAAGAGAAAAATTCAAAATATAACTAATGTTTCTTGCTCTGACACCTGCTTAAAGTTTCCTTCAGCTTTATTTTATAGAACCAGTTGTTCCACTGAGGGGCTCTGGTGTTTTTGAGAAGAACCTGTATAAATAGCATAAATGAGATTACAGGAGAAAATCTAATTTTTTTTTTTAAACAATATCTACTATCACTATTATCAGTTTGACAATATTTTGCACTAAGCTGAGAGTTTAGACATCCCAGAACTGTGCCCACATGTTCATAACTTCTCTGGTGCCACAATAAAGTGGTTCCACTGGGTTTGTGACCATATATCTACACAAGATCAATCTATGCACTTTTGGTACATAGAAAGACACAAACCAAAATTTATCTCATGGTGCCTCTGGCAAATGGCAGCCACTTTCTTAATCTCCATATCACAGGGTGTGCTGGAGGTTTACTGCTCCCAGCTCTGCGTCTTTGCCCAGCTTTGTATACATTTCAACAGCAGGATGATGATGCTGCCAAAAAGAGCCAAGTCAAAGCATGAAGTTTTTCAGTTCATTTGGAAAGACATGAGATCTGATAAACTGCAGCAATAAATTCCATGCTTTCAATTGACATCCTGGGAAAATGTTATATGCAATGGCCATGATTCCAGAAAATATCTTTTTGCAGTAGATACAGGTCATGAGCTGGATGGTGCATTTGTTGGGAGCCAGAGCAAAGGGCAGAAGCAGAGGCAAAATGTTCACAGGCTCACACTGCTGGTCAGTATCACTAGTGCACACTAGCTAGGTCCTTGTGCAGTGAAAATCATGCAAAAGTGTTAAAAGATTTTTCATTATGAATGTTGACAGAAGGTCCTAAACTGCAGCCACAGTTTACAGTAGAGAGTATCAAGTTTTGTACCAAGTTTTCCACTTCTAGCACTACCGTGTGTCAGTTCCACATATGCACAACCAAGTACACAACCATGAACTGCACAAGTCCATCCATTTTGCAGTGAAAATAATGCAAATGTTGGCAGAAGCTCCTAAAGTGCAGTGATAGTATACAGTAGAGTCTCAAGATCTGCACCAAGCTTTCCAGTTCTGACACTGCCAAATGTACATAGCTCTCAGTTCACCATATGCACAACCAAGTATACAACCATGAAGTGCCCAAGTCCACCCCGGCACTGCTGCCAGGGAACAGGAAAGAACCATCAGAGTATTTTTGTCAGCAGCTGAGGGGGAGCTGTGTTAAAAGTGGTTCCAGTTTCCACACCAGCACTTCAGAAGGCACCAGATAGGGTAACAACCTCTTCTGTGCCCTTCATTTTCTCCTCCAAAAAGAAGAAACTTTTAGTCTACGCTTTATTTGATGGGAGAGATCAGTTTCTGTCTCCAAACTTCTTGACTGCTGCTAGACTTGCAGCTCTGGTCTTCAATAAACTACTATTCTGCAGGCAATTCCAGAGAATCGGAGAACAAAAGGCTACCAAACCAACCATAAAAGTGCTAATGGAGAAAACAATCTAATAAATAATATTAGACTGGCCCTAAATTCAGAACTGGTGTCTCCTCAGCCTATAAAAAGTCCATTACCATGCGCTCCTTTCTAAGATGTGAAGCATGCAGTGTAACCCTTTCCATGACAAGATAAACAAATAGGCCTCAAAAGCATCTGCTTTAAATCCAAGCATTTCTACAAAGCTTTTTTTATTTTGAAAGCTGAAAAAGAGAATTCTTACACTTCTAAGACATCTTTATATTGACACAAACAAGTTACACAGGCCTTTAAATAGTAGCGATGGGTGAAGTTTTCTTTCAAATAAAAAGAGTGAACTTGTGTAAGCAGACATTTGCTTTGCTCACATGTGAGAAGGCCAATTACATGATGCCTAAATGCAGTGTAATGGAACTTGAAAGGGAATCAGGACTCAACTAATTTAAAAGTTCCTCAATTGTCCTTCTAGTAACCACACACAGAGATACTGGACATGCAGTAAACTGATGTTGTCCGCACAAAGCTTTACTTTCAGCTTTGCTTTTTCACATCACTAAAAAAATTATCCCAAATACACCCTTAACAGTACCATTTCCAAAACAACTTATCAGAGCACCAGAGAGAACCAAGACAAGTCACTAACAAACTCAAACTAACTTACACCTTGCCTGACAGTCCCATGGAGGTCTAACCCTCCAGCCATCCCTACAGCTGGGGCGTTTTCCCAGGGCAGCACACAACACAGCTCACACAGGCACTGATAGAAACGATGATTTAGTACAGAAGTAGCTGCAGCCTCCCAAAAGAAGAATAAAAAAGCTGGCCAGGCACAGTATTGCTTTTAAAAAGTGTCAAGAACACTTAGTGGAAGGGATCAAAGACAAAGCAAAAGGGTAAGATTTAGACTGGATGTTAGGAGGAAGTTCTTTACAGTGAGGGTGGTGAGGCACTGGAACAGGTTGCCCAGGGAGGTTGTGGCTGCTCCCTCCCTGGAGGTGTTCAAGGCCAGGTTGGACGAGGCCTTGAGTGACCTGTACTAGTGGGAGGTGTCCCTGCCTATGGCAGGTGGTTGGAACTAGATGATCCTTGAGGTCTCCTTCCAACCTTACCATTCTATGATTCTATAACAGGATAAATTGTTCACAAGACACAAGCCTAGTTCTGTTGCCTGATCTTTGTTTTGACAGGTCCCAGGGATGCCTATTTAGGGACAGATTTTACTTAAAGCTTCTCCAATAAACATGAGCCAGCAGTGTG
>WBNM01044716.1:26538-46613 GCA_013399055.1 Ramphastos sulfuratus | reverse complement strand
GGCAGGTAACTCCCAAACCAGTACAAGCATTTTAAGCATAATTCCACAGGAATTGTGGAAACAAGTCTGACAAGGAGACTGGAAAACAAAGCTGTCAGAAACAGAATGTCAGTACATCCTAAGGACATGTGAGAATGAGAATGCCACCTCTGCTCAAGAGTTAAAAGCAAAAAGCCCATGGTGATTAGTAGATGTGGCAGATGCAATCGCAACCATTTTAACAATCCCAAACATGATTTTTCTGTCTCCATCCCAGCTCCTGTAACTGTTAGAGCTCATCTAACAGCTCACAAACATCAGGAAGGCTGGGGAGGGACTACTGACAAGGTCTTGTAATGCCAGGACAAGGGGCAATGGGTTTGAACTGGCAGAGGGGAGATTGAAAGTGGATGTTAGGAGGAAGTTATTTGCAGTGAGGGTGGTGAGACACTGGCACAGGTTGCCCAGGGAGGTTGTGGCTGCTCCCTCCCTGGAGGTGTTCAAGGCCAGGCTGGATGAGGCCTTGAGTGACCTGTACTAGTGGGAGGTGTCCCTGCCTATGGCAGGGGGTTGGAACTAGATGATCCCTGTGGTCCCTTCCAACCTTACCATTCTATGGTTCTATGATCAAAAATAACCATGTACCAGGACAACTTGAACGAAGAATAGTTTATGCTGTTTTGGAATTCTACCTGCAAAGGCATGACAAAATGGAGCAGTCAAGGTAACACTGCTCTTACAATCTGAACAACAACTTAATCCCTCAACCAAGATCATAGATGAAGTTTACAAACTACATAAGAAACTAAGCACAGTGAGAAACTACAGATCTGAGGTGTGGAGTAAGGTCCAGTAAACAACTCAGGAATTAAAGGCAGACAAGGAGAAAGTTTTCAAAACTAATAAGGAAATGCACTGTGCTCTGGGAGACATCTACCAGCATCAGGAGCACATTTCTTCATCTCCCTCTCTCTGCATGAATTCAGAGTTATCCCCAATACTCATAAATTGTAGATTTCTTGTCTACATTACTAGTAAGAAGATCAGCATTTATATTTGCCTAAAATTTTAGCAGTTAAAGAATATTTCATGGCCCCTCTGCCACTTGCCTATAGACTTTCATCTTATGGAAACTGGGTGGGGGGGGGCGGGGAGGAACAACCAATCTCTTGAAATATTAATCTTTGGAAATGAAACATGAAAACAAAGAATTTTTAGAATCCTTCCAAATGATACACTCATGGAAATTATTTTGCTGCTATGTCAATGCATATCACAATACTAGAGTTTCCACAGGCAACATAAACTTGGTTTTCATAGAACTGCAATCACACAACTTAAAAAAAACCAAAAACAACAAACAAAAAATATATACACTAAACAAACAGATTGTTTTGAAAATTTTCATGCTGCAACCTATAAAAAGGATATTAAAAGAGCTATCCTTTTACTGTAAGACACTCTTCTGTCTCTCTTTTTTCCCCCCACACCAGACTATTCACCCACAACTGAAAGCTGGAAGAGAGTTGTGTAATTTCTGCAAAACTGGTGATCAGTTTATCCATTTATAGAATCACAGAATGATTTAGGTTGGAAGGGACCTCAAAGATCATCTAGTTCCAACACCCTGCCATAGGCAGGGACATCTCCCACTAGTACAGGTCACTCAAGGCCTCATCCAATCTGGCCTTGAACACCTCCAGGGAGGAAGTTCTTATGAAAACAACCATCCAATGACATTGGACTTACAAAGACTTTTTTGTAGTTTTATTAATCTCAAAATGTGGCTTGCTTTTTCAGATGCTTAAAGAGAAAGATAATTTAGCAAAATAATTTTGAAGTTAAAATTATTTCAGTCATTTTATTGTGACTGTTACATTCAAGAGACTTCAGTACATTCCCTGAGTAGCGTTAGAGATACAAACTTTGTTAACTTCCANCAGTTGCTGTCTGGGCTGCACTCACACTGCAGCCTCATGTTGAGCTTTTCATCACCCCAGACCCCCAGGGCCTTTTCCTCAGGGCTGCTCTCAGCCATTCCCCACCCAGCCTGGAGTTGTGCTTGGGATTGTGCCTCCCCAGATTCAGGACCCTGCAGCACTTGGCCTTGTTGAATTTCATGAGGTTGCCCTTAATATCACTAATCTGTGATACAATAGCTAAGTCATCTTTATCAGTGGCAAATGTATTTTTTTTCCTCTCTTGACAACACTAGTTCTGCCAAATGTAAATTCCATGTACAGTATTATCTCTTACAATTTTCAAGTTGCATCAACTTACCACTGTTTAAAACAGGAATGACACAAGCATTCACTGAGGTTTTAAAAGATAGGCTAGTATTGTTTAGACAGCAGACTCAAGTTATTTACAAAGGTCTCTACAAGATGGTTACAAGTTACAAAAATAAGAACTCTTGAGTATTTATAAAAATCTTCATGCACTTTGCTTCAGAGCCTACACTCCCCTTGCAATCAACAGCACTTAAGAGTGTCTTAGCATGTGAGCTGAAGCTTGACAACTTCTCACTAAGTATGCATAGAGCCCAAAATCATAATCGAAGTACTGTGATCAGAAGCCCAAAATTACATTCCATGAGCATTAGTTTCAGGAATTAAAAATCTATCAGTTGACTAATACAGCTCATGCTTGGGCCTCCAAAGAAGGTCATAGAAGTGATTAATCACTGCCTCCAGTGGTTTGCAAGTACTGCACTTAAAACCAAAACAATGACTGCAGAATGGAGAGTCCTCACAAATTCTAGGTTACCTTAGTTTACATTATCTAAAAAGTCTGGAAACAAAACTGAGAGGAACAATTGGGAACATATAAATTACAGAAACAGTATTTGTGAAAGGTCCAAACACAAACTCTTGTAATAACTAACCATATTATTAATCCCCTTTTGTGATGAAAGCATCTACATGCAGCTTTACAATCCATCAATTTATCTACACCATGATCACTACCTTCACACTGATGAAGAATTTGCCTAGGAGAGCAGAGCCAAGGTTCTGCTGAAGCAGATGCAGTGCTTTTATGACAACAGACTACCTTTGAATAAATGAAGTTCTCTTTAACAACTCAGTTGAGGTGAAATTGCTAGTTAAAGTGGCACTAAAGGAAGTGCATTGCGAATGCACTCTTTGGAGAAAGCATACCCAGGGAACTGTATTCACACAGAGCAGGAAGTATGAATTTTCTCAGAGGTTTACACACACCTTCTAGCTAGAAGAAGGATCTAGAGGGATATTTAACACCATTCTCCTCTTGATGTTGTTTATGACCATGAAATATTTACCGTCCATATGTTTTTTAAGTAATGCTTTCTGTCATTCTAAGCCAGTATTAAATGCAAAAGAAATTATTTTTGTACATAAAAAGAATTCACACCTCTCCTATTACAAATACAGAGGAAATAGTAGAAATCAAGATGCCAGTAACAAAACACACATCAGTAAGTGAGCAGAATTCACTTCGAGTGACTCCATGCATTGGCAGAAAATATCCATCCTCTCAGATCAGCATCAGGAACATTCAGTCACTCTCTGCTGTACTAACACCTTGCACACAGAATGAGGAGACAGAATACAATTAAACAAATTCTTAACTTCACCACAGTTCCAGAGTTTTATTTTAAACTCTTGTTGTTTAACCAAGAAGAAGAAAAATAACTGTCCTCATACAAGGTAATCAGACTTCTCTCAAAGCACTAGAACAATCTTCTTATTAAAATTCTCTTCCCAAATGCTATTCTAACCTCAGAGAAGATTCTGAGTTAGGTTGAACTATTTCCTTTCCATTTGGAACTGTCATTTCTCTGGATAAAAAAAATTAGAAAGGATTTAAAGCATGATAGGTATGATTGAGATGCAGTGGTTTAACAAACTTCAACAGTTTGGAACTTGGCCCCATTAAAGGCTGTGCCAAAAGGCATATTTGGCCTTACTTAAAGGCTTGTCTTCCCAGACAAATTTCAATGTTTTGTTCCAACACATGACAAAATTACAGCAAAGTCAACTAACATTTTATTTGTTTTCCAAATGTTGAGAAATCATGCTTTCTCCCTTGGTTTTGTGGTTGAGAACTGCTGTGAGAGCTTGAATGAAATCCAAAGTAGAAACGACATCTGGCAGTGGCCTGCATCTGTGCCAGGGAAAATTTCAACCCAAGCAAATACGAAGTTAGAGGTGTCACAGGTATGCTCCACAAGGAAAAAATATGAGACTACATATGGAGAACTAGTGCCACCAGACCTTTCACAGTATCTACAGATAAAGCTAGTGCCACCAGACCTTTCACAGTACCAGAAGCCTTATAGAGGAAGAGGGATCATACATAAAAAGTGTAGGTAGTGATACAATAGGTAGTGATAGTATAGTAGTGATACAATAGGTGTGAATAGTGACCTGCATATAGTAGGATTAAAGGCAAGACAGAATTGCTCTCAAGTCTCTAAAAACAGTAGATGTGTGTCAGGGAGGTCATTTCATTTTGCTTTCAGTTCTGGTAAAGGAATTTTGCTTTTAATTTCTGTTCAATTCCATCAGCAAACATCCATGCACCAATCCATCTTTTCTTACCTGTGTTCCCATCCCCACTCTCCATGGATGGTTTACTGGTTTCTGACGGATTGTTCATTCTTGAGTCTGCATTAAAACAGAAATAAAGACAAAATGAGGAGGGGGGAGGGTAGCAACTAACAAATCCAGTCACATCCTCTTGTTCAAGGGAAGTACAGAACATGAAAATTTTGATATGTACATTACCTTAATCCATATTATAAACACAGAAAGTCAGAAATAGAACACAATATTGAATCTCCCACACAAATCTTGTTCCAAAATTTGTCATTATTCCTATATGCTGAAATATGGTGCTAAAGGAATGAAAGACAACATACTGGAGGGGCAAAAACAAGCAAGAACTTCATTTTTAGTACAAAGTAATTCATAGAAGCAAAAAAGGAGAAACAAAACCCCAAACATGTCTAACCACCATGGCCTATATTATTCTTGCGTTCATCTTTTTCCCCCCCATAAGAGAAAGGAAATTTAGTCATAATTAAATAAATGTCATTTTTGTAATACTGCATTTTTATTTTATGGGAATGTGGCCGATACTGATATTTTATATTTTGTATGTATTCATGCAAAACCATACAAATAGGAAATAATTTATCTTCTTTCTCCCTCTAGCTGAAGGTATTGAGAAGTCTACTCTTGGCTTCCAAGCCCGTCAGCTGAATGTAGTGCAATGCAGAGGGCCTCTTCAGATCCAAGAGAATAATTTTCTTATGTACAAGTCTATACAAGTGTTCTGTGTACAGCATCAGCTCTCCAGCTTATTACCTCCTGATTCCTTGCTACCAACCTCAGCATACCACACTGTCACAAAACTAAAAGGCAGATCAGTTCATAAAATGAAGCATAACCAAATCCTTAAGCACATTCTTCCATCCCCGTAACCGGTGAAGTGCAAGTTCAATGAAGGAAGAAGGAACTCTTTACTTCAAGATTTTCTCTTGCTTGGTGCTTAAAAGGTTACCTTCCTCATGTACTTTCCATCAAAGCAATGACTTCCAAAATACCAACTGGCTAAAGAAGAATATCATAACAGCATTAACTACTGCATCATTTCCCCAGATATTTATAAGAATGCCCAGATACATCACTGCTTGGCAGTCTGTAAGAGTTGGAAATGAGAAGCCAGTCTACTGCTCTGTACTATCACCTGTTCCTGCCCAGAGATCAGTGCTACCCTCAGGCTATCAGAACCGAGGTGACAGCAGCCAAGTAACACAAGCACAAGCCATAAGGAACAAAGCACACTGACAGGGCCTGAATGAAAACAGGAATAAAGATAAAGCCTGGCTGGGAGTACAGGTGGGAGGAGGAGGGAGGTAGTTAGAAATGCAACATGCAAGGAAAAGGTAAGTGACATCAGTCTTGGAAAAACTCCAATAAGCAGTTAGGAACCACAACATTAGACATTTTTTTTAAGCAAATTTAATTCTCCTTGTAAACAACTGCTGCAGTTGAACTAGTTAGGCCTAGCCTAGATAACCCAGAAGATTTTAACTAAGAATCTTCCCTAGACAAGTTAACTCAACCTCTCCAGAGCCTCAACAGTTCCCAGAAAGTGCCTATGCTTATATCTTTTGAATGTCAGCCACATGTAAAAGAGAGTTAAACTACCAATGTTACTTTTAGTACAGTCAGACATGGGTTAAACAGCTTTTCAAAACGGGGAACGAGTGAGAAGAAACTTTCCAACTGCACACTGCTTGCTCATGCTTTAGCAAAAAAGGCTGCCCTGTTTCTCACAACCTGTGCTTAGCAGATTAAAGCTACAAGTTCATAGTCTTGAAAAACAGAGCTCCGCTAGGGCTGCAGATATAGAACTTGATGCTTCCCAGCTCCTTATTTTGTAATTTTCCATACCTGCATAGTATGAGCCACACTCTAGAAACAGAAGTTCCACTGACTGCATAAAAAATGTTGAAGTGTCCCTCTGTACTGATACACCTTTGTGTAAAACAAAGTATGTTTCTATCTAGAAGTTGCACATATTTTAAATTGTGTTGATTGTGGCACCACACACTGGAAGGGATTATAAGTAGCATTCATCTCTTAAACAGTATTAGTGCCTTCCTTGACACGCTGCTGGTGACTGAAATCAGCGTAGGTAGAGAGAACACTGAATGGAAGACTTCATTGTGGACACAACCACAAAGAGTCCTCATCCAATAACAAAAGGAGAAAAGAGGGCTTAGAAGTCAAATATATTTGGTTGAAAAAACTAGGCTAACTGATGGGGCTAATGCACATAAGATCTATTTTTTTTTAGCCCATAGCACAAGGATAGACAGAACTCACAATAGCACTTACCACAGAAAGGAAGAGCAAAGGTTGAAGATTGCTTCTCAGTAACATGGGAACCATTCACCAAACCACTTCAGAAATCTCTCTCAAAGAAAACTACACAGGGCCTCCTCTGCTAGCTTGTTGCAGAAACTGAAGTATTAGAGCCACCATGCATCCAGTCATGATAAATGAACAAACTAAACAGAGGGGGGACACAACTGTCCTGCACACACAACTCCAAGCAACATATTGACTGTTTACACTAGATGACAAGGTTCATACAATAAAAATCCCTGCATGACCAGCAAGCTTGCCCAAGATAGTTTTAACTGTAGAGGTATCTTCTCATAAAGCAACCAATACCTGTTTTTCTGACAGGTTATGTTGCAAAATAAGTACTTAAAAAAAAAAAATAAAAAAAATCAGTATTTCCTAGTACTAAACATAGGCATGAAGTTTCTTCAACTATCAAATGCTCGTCCAAATGAAAACTATTGTAAAGATTCAATCCTAACAAAGACCTCAAACATTGCTATTGCCAAAAAGCAGCAAGTTGGATAAAGAAACATCTTGCTAGTGCTGTTCAGGTTCAAACAAAGGATAGCACCCATTATTTCACTATTTCTCATTCAATCTGTGGGCCTTCTGCATGTAAAACACCAAGAACAATGACACTATTTCCATTGCAAATGGTACGATATACATCTGAAGAACAAAACTGCTACCAGCAACACAGACACATATCCGCAGGATACTAAACCTACCGATTAATTAAAGGTCAAACAAAAAGATTCTACAGTTTACAGATGCTTATATGATTTCTGCTCTAAAGTTAAAAGACTAAACAAAGTGGGCTACAAGAAACACATCACAATGCCCTCACCTTCTCTTTTATTTAAAGATCTACAGGGGAAAAAAAAAAAAAAAAAAAAAAAAGGCCCTGGGCTACAACTTCTGCCAACATTATCTAGAAACACTCCACAGAAGGAAGGATCGAAAGTAGCAGGTGCATGACTGAAAACAAACTCTCCGGAGTGAATGCATTCAGTACTGCTGCTCTGCTGCCATGGCTGAGGGTGCCACAAGGCAGTGCTGTGCCAGGCTTTCACACACCCCCAGTAACATTTCAAAGGTATTTAGAAGGAAGCAGCAGTGGATACTGGACCTAGCTGGAATATTATGGGCTGTGCATAGCTAGCACCACCCAGAAAATCTTAACATGAAAATACATTATTAACTATTTCCTTTCACCCATTAAATGGACCAATATTCCATCAGCAAAAGCAAAAATCAGTCATTGACATGTGTGGAAAAAACAAAGTTCAATGCCAAGAATCCTTTAGAAATTAATTTATTGAAAATACTCATATTCAGATGCCTGCTATAAAATTTTCCATCAAAAAATACATTCTTACTCTGACATGAGCTTATAACACAGATTATTATTAGTTATTATTACTAAAAATAATAATACTAAAACTGCTACTAATAATAATAATCATAGTAATAGTGATAATAATACCACTACATTGATCTTTGGGGAAAGAATCTTGAAAATAAATAAAAGGTATTGCAAAATTAGGACAATCTGTTACGACACATCATTTTAAAAGACTGCTCTGCCATCCTGATGGAATCTCAGCACAGGAAATATATTATCCCAGTAACCTTAAGCACAGCTTGCAACGGTATCAATGGCAACCACTCTGCACTCCACCTTACTTTCTATTACGCATGAAGAACCTTGTCATTACATTAAAAAACACACAGACATAATATACATTCTGTTGGGGAACTGCTCAATACAGCTACTAAATTCTTTGAGATTGTGACTCTCATTCATTTCAATGCTTTACAATTCGTAACACACAGCTATGCAAGTCCAGTCCAGTGTCTGTTAGAAGTCAGATGCTTCTCAGATTGAAATCCTAAAAGCAAAAGGTCTGTATTAATATCAGCCAAGCCTAGCAGCAAATCTCTCCAGCACAGAGGAAACAAATTCTCCTGCAACAAGGCAAAGAAAAAGAAGGAAAATAAAAACCCCAAACCCAAGCCACGTATTTTCCTGGTAGATCTATCTATCAAGCAGCTACTTGCTGCTGATTCACTGATGAGCTTCAGCCTTACAAACACCTTCTCTAGCTTCTGCATACGTGATTACGCCTCTATGCATAGTCAACCTCACAGCCTCTATTTCCATACTAAATGCTCATAAGAAAGAGCTGAGCTGGTACCCACCTAGAACATAGTCGCTGCAGTCCAGCATTGCTGTGGTATCCTCTACAGGTTCAGATAGTCCAAGGAAAGGGAGAATGACAATTTCTATCAAATCTACACTACTGCTCTCAACAGTACACGAAAGGGAGTGGGGAGGTGGGGGAAGAAATACAACTTCAGTTACACCATAGCAATCTTCAACTGAACAGGGAAACTTCAGTTGCTCTGTGGAGTTTTAGTCTCTCCTACTAGCTGTGTCTGACATTGTCAAGGCGACTGAAGCGTGAAAAGTTCCCCTTTTTGTAATAAAATAGAAACAAAGATTGCAGCTGGCAGTTTCCATAATGAAGCTTAATCAGTATGCGCCTGATTAGGGCCTTATGCAAATCTCCTCTCGTTAGCACAGCAGCCAGCACTTTGAAGTCCATGAACAATTCATTTGCAGAGTACACTGAAAGCACTCCCTGCATAATTTAAATCACAGTATAAATATTTATCAGCTCATTTGCATATTAATTGGCAGTGCATGAAGGGAAAAATTATCTCCCGAGTGCCAGCATAATAATTAGGGAACAAAATGAATTTTCTTCCAATAGCTTGGCTTCTCAGCCCTAACTCCAGCACAGTACCACAGGGGAGCAGGGAGGGGAAGAAACAGGGTTCTGTTCAAATGCCACTGAAATGACACGTACAAATTAGAAACAACTCTACAGACTTAAGCACCTTTAATCTTATTCCTGCTGGCAACAATAACTTCGGTAATAAAGGGGATTTGGAAAAAGCTTTCTACACAATCCAAATAATCCCACAAAAACAATTAGCAAGGTAGAAGCTGAACACAAAGCTGTCAAACTGGTGCCTGCACATCTGTGTGGAGTTTTCCACATCGGAACACGAACCATCACAAGAAGGTCCTGGGTAGGAATACCACCAGGGCAAGGAAGCAGCACGATTCCCTTTAAATGGCTAAAAAGCTTGGTGATTCATTATCGGGTAATCCCTTTGCCATGGCCAACTTAACAGCAGTGGATATGTCAAGTATTGTGTAACATTTGACACCCACTAATCTATCCCAAGTGAAATCAAAATAGATTTAGTCAGTTGCTTTCCAATTACTTCCAAGAAAAAAAAAAAAAAAAAAAATCTATTACTAATCCCTTCCACAAATGTACATGGTATATCTAAACAAAGCTTACTGTGGGGCTTTGGTTTTGAGAGGGACACTTTACACCTAGGCTGCATCTTTGAATCACTCTACGATAACTAGAACACACTTGCAGCTGTGACCACAAATAGACCAAAGGACTGGAAAACTGGTTTAGAGGCTTTTAGTCCATGGAAGAGTCAATCTCCTTTTCCAAAAGTGGTCCATGGAATTAAGGGTCCTGTTAAACTATGAGACTAGATTAAACAATTTCAGAATGTTCACCACTCAAATCCTAGTGTCCTAACCAGAACTTTTATGTAAAAACTCAAGTGAAGTGCGGGTATCACATTTAATATTCATCCACTGATGAAAAAATAATGTGATGATGCAGGTGACCACAGGGTTGAGCCACCCACTTTTAGATACTCATGCAAATTTAAAGACTAAGTCTTGTCTCTTAAAAAAAAAAAAAAAAAGTTAGCTGTACTTTCTCCTCACTACTGAAGTGAATTCAAGCACCATCTCTCCAAACAAGAGACAGCAAGAGGAAAGGGACTTCTCAATCATCCAGTACTGACTGGAATTTATTTCCACGCTTGACCTCTTCTTCTGTTCAGGTTCATATCTCTACTTAACACAAGATGTTCCCTGCTCTATATTTAACAGGAGTGATCTACACTTGAAAAAGATTGCAAAAGGGAAGGTGCTCCCAACTGTAGGCAAACAACTGCGTGTACTGAATAGGTTTTCCTAATACCTTGTTTCCAACTTGGTTTTCTACTCATTCACATGTCCCACTGAGAACTCTCAGGCACATCTCCACGGTTCGCAGACCTTCAGTAAACTTCATTCTTCCATACATGCTTTTGGAGTACACTGGGAGATAATCCGTTTGCTTCATCGGAAGAGTCTGGACACAAATGGTATAATAAGCCAAGCACTTCACAAAGCAAGTGTCAGTTTAAGTAGCGGCTGAGCTGAGGCAGCCACTAGCATAGTAAGAGGGCAGTAGTCTTTGGGATGCTTTTCAAACAAGTCTGTGTCGAGCTGGTTGAACGCAGGTGCGGCATTAAAAGCACATGACTGCAGGAAGTGACCGTTAAAAGCAGGCACGTGTAGTGATGGATGGCTTGCATAAAACAATAAAACACGTAAACAGCAAAAGAAGCAGGGAAGGATTTGCTTGAAGCAGTGTTAGCAAGTGTGCTGGTGGGATCATGGTGTTACTTTGTCCATCCCACCTATGCTGCACTTGACAGCTAACAAAGACAAGGGAGAAATTTTCTTTCCATCCCAACTGTGCCAATCATTTCAACTGCCTTATAAACACCAACTTCCACTATTCTGATAATTGAAATAAAAGCTGTATACATTGGCTGTTCTAACTAGCAATTGGAAAGAAAAAAAAGTCAATTCTTCCAATGACCACTTATTTGACAATTTTGCTACATTGATTTTGAGGAGAGGTGAAGAAACAACAACAAACCACCTTCAAACCACCAAACAGCCAACCGACAAAGCAAACAACAACAAACACAAATAAATAGATTTTAAAAACAACAAAAGCCAAACCTCTCTTTCATTTAGGCCACACTACTGCAACTGTTTATCTGTTAGGCTTCCAAAGGAGGCCTGAAGACACTAGTAGGAACACGTTTGCAGTGCATACCACTCTGATTCAAACACAGCAGCAGAATATGCTAGTCCAACTTTCTATTTAGGTTGTCGTATCATTGGCTTGTCCTTTTCTTTCTGAGTTCTTATGTTAAAAGCTGCTTAAGAACCTGAACCAAAGCCCTCCTTCTGGTACTCACATTTATGTAAAATAATACTCTGGGCTTTGCACACAAGTTTTCCTCCAAAGAAAAGCAATGCACTTTTTGATCATCACTGCAAGAGAATCTTCATATTCACACAACTACAGACATCCCCAAAAACAAGTTTCTTTCCTCTTCATCCAATCCCACAACACTTACATTGAAGGTTTTTCCCATTAGTGATTTCTCTTAAAATCAAATAAACTAAGCCACTAATACAGCACCAGATATGACAATGGCAGGTGATTCTTCATGGAAGACTTTGGAATCCACAGGAGACTATCCCATTCTCTTTACATGTCTTCTATACATTCCCACTTCAAATGAATGCTTTGGGTTTGATGTTTCTCTCACCAATATATCACTTTATTCAGTCCTAATAATTAGAATTGATACTTAGATAACTTTTTTCTTTTTAAAGGAAACCTCATTTTCCCCTGCAGGTTACACAACTCTTGGCTAGACCTTCTTTTGCATCTTTTCTATGACTCTTACTGGCTTTTTTCCCCACTTACGCCCAAGTGACTGGCTGTAAACTCCACAAAACTATTCCTGTGTAATCAATTGTAAGTAAGTGGTATAAATAGTGAAATTTATTACAAACTAGGGAGGAAAGGATGTTTAAATCCTTATATTTGGGTCTCTTTTTCTTTCTTTAACTTTAAGCCACAAATGAGGCAGAATTAAAAGGGTAAAGTTATTATCAACATTATTCAACATTTCTGCAGGGGAAAAGAATCTTCATTTTTATATAGATGTGTTTCCATATAGTAGTAAAATATCATATACTACATGCCCTCAGTGACAGATGGGAAATTTCTACCACTAGGCAGTTCTGTGACAAGTCTGACCTTTGTAAACTTCGTGGGCAGGCTTTCTGATGCAGCACAGCAAGATTACACAATAAGCCAACATATTATTATTTCCCTTTTGAAAGGTATACTTGGAATAACACAAAGAAAGGAAATAAGGCATTCATTGTAATGTATTAATATACTGCCTCCACTAGTGTACCAGTGTCTACTTTATTTTATCTTGGAGAACCACTGAAGAAGATTGGTCAAGAAACCTTGGATAATAGTGCATGACTAAGCACAAGGTCAATGAATACTGGCAACGCTCGGAGTAAGGCTAACTCCTATATGCCACACCAAAGACGATCTTCTTTAGAATCACTGAATGCTAAGGTTGGAAGGGACCTCAAAGATCATCTAGTTCCAACCCCTTGCCATAGGCAGGGACACCTCCCACTAGCACAGGTCACTCAAGGCCTCCTCCAATCTGGCTTTGAACATCTCCAAGGAGGGAGCAGCCACAACTTCCCTGGGCAACCTGTGCCAGTGTCTCACCACCCTCACTGCAAACAACTTCCTCCTAACATCCACTTTCAATCTCCCCTCTGCCACTTCAAACCCATTGCCCCTTGTCCTGGCATTGCAAGACCTTGTAAATAACCCCTCCCCAGCCTTCCTGTAGCCTCTTCCAGATCCTGGAAGGCTACACTAAGGTCTCCTGGAAGCCTTCTCTTCTCCAGGCTGCACAGCCCCAACTCTCTCAGCCTGTCCTCACAGCACAGCTGCTGCAGCCCTCTCAGCATCTTGGTGGCCTCCTCTGGACCCTCTCTAACACTTCCATGTCCTTCCTGTGCTGGGGGCTCCAGAACTGCACACAGGACTCCAGATGGGGTCGGAGCAGAGCAAAGGGGCAGAATCCCCTCCCTTGCCCTGCTGCCCACACTGCTCTTGCTGCAGCCCAGCACACAGTTGCTGTCTGGGCTGCACTCACACTGCAGCCTCATCTTGAGCTTTTCATCACCCCACACCCCCAGGGCCTGTTCCTCAGGGCTGCTCTCAGCCATTCCCTACCCAGCCTGGAGTTGTGCTTGGCATTGTGCCTACCCAGGTGCAGGACCTTGCACTTGCTGAATTTCATGAGGTTGGCCTTAATATCACTAATCTGTGATACAATAGCTAAGTCATCTTTACCAGTGGCAAATGTATTTTTTTTTCCTCTCTTGACAACACTAGTTCTGCCAAATATAAATTCCATGTACAATATTTTGATATTTGATCACATTCTGTGCTTCTGTGCTCCACAACCTTCCTGGGCAACCTGTTCCAGCGTCTCACCACCTTCACTGTAAAGAATTTCCTCCTAACATCCAGTTTAAATCTCCTCTCTTCCACTTTAAACCCACAGAGGTAGCTCTACAGAGCTACTGCCTTTTACCTCGAGACATTTCCACTACTCCATTTCACAAGCTAAATGAACCCTAGTAAAAGTTTCATCACACAGAATTTCTATGTGCTATTGAAAAAACATAAGTATATATGTATATTTAAAAATCACATACTTCAGCAATATAAACTGTTATTAAAGTTGGCACAATCCACTTACAGTAATTATAGACAGCAGCCTGCTCATAGTTAGCACTGCAAAATAAGCTCTAATTTTACTCACCACCTCTGACTTTGGATAACTAATTTTATCTGAAAATTGCTAAGTTTACTCTGAAAGCTAGAGAGAAGTTATCTGGAAAAGTGATGTAAAAGTGGCCTGGTTGAGAAATACTGGACATTATGCAGTTGCTATCTATTGAAATTTTGGTCTACATCTAATTTTCTTCTCTCTTGCAGACTCAAATCACAGCTTTTTAAACTTTTCACCACACAAAATGTCTTTCAAAATTCTCTCATGTACCTTTTTTGAAATAAGCTGCAGACAGCTAAGCAAGAATGCTAATTCATCTTATCAGTGCAGGACAGAAGATACTCATAAGCAACTGACACATTAACATAAAGAACTTTGTTTATGGGTTTGTTTTTTTAAGTATTACTTTTGTCCACAGAAGGTAACAATTACCATAGAATGGTAAGGTTGGAAGGGACCTCAAGGATCATCTAGTTCCAACCTCCTACCATAGGCAGGGACATCTCCCACTAGCACAGGTCACTCAAGGCCTCCTCCAACCTGGCCTCGAACCCCTCCAGGGAGGGAGCAGCCACAACCTCCCTGGGCAACCTGTGTCAGTGTCTCACCACCCTCACTGCAAACAACTTCCTCCTAACATCCAGTTTCAATCGCCCCTCTGCCACTTCAAACCCATTGCCCCTTGTCCTGGCATTGCAAGACCCTGTCAATAGTCCCTCTCCAGCCTTCCTGTACGCCCCCTCCACATAATGGAAGGCTACTCTAAGGTCTCTTGGAAGCCTTTTCTTCTCCAGGCTGCGGAGCCCCACCTCTCTCAGCCTGTCCTCACAGCAGAGCTGCTGCAGCCCTCTGAGCATCTTCGTGGCCTCCTCTGGACCCGCTCCAACATTTCCATGTCCTTCCTGTGCTGGGGGCTCCAGAACTGTACACATGAATGGTCCTGTGCCTGCCTTATTGCCTACAAGACACAGCCCATAAGAAAGGATCCATATTACATTTACATAAAAGTTTTTCTTTCCTTCTTTCAAGTGTTTTCCAAAGCAAAGGATGTGAATGCAGCACAGTCAGCCCTTGTTCGGAAAGGCAGCTTTGATCCACAAAACCATCATAACATTTACGTAGAATTCATGGAATATTTTGAAGAGTAACAAATGTTAGGTCTTGACATGCCCTGACTTAAACACTCTGTTTTACTCACACTGTTTTCAGGGGTTTCATCACTATCTCATGATGGCTTAAGACTTTCTTTTGTTAAATGTATTTACATGCGTCAAACACTACATCATAAGCACTGACTCAAGGAATTCAATCAAAAAAAAAAAAAAAAAGATAACCCAGCCAAAAATGTCACACACTAAAAACCAAATTTGCACTCTTAACTAGCTTGCTGCATCTGCTGTAGAGTTGTTGCATAGTAGCACTTAGTATTTGCAGGAAAGCTCTCACCGCCTTTCAATTCAAAGAAGTTTACATAGAGAAATGAGCAAATCAGGCTTTGATTCCATCAACTTTGAGGTATGGTTCTGTAACACTGTATATTCATTGTTCTACTAAAGTTGCACATGAAAAATAGCAAGCTCAAAAATGTTCAAAGTTAAGGAGGTTTGTTTGGGTTTTTTTAACCACAAATTTTTAAAATGCAAGTATTTTAAAGACAACATTTATCTGAGTTTTGAATCACAGAATCACAAGGTTGGAAGGGACCTCAAGGATCATCTAGTTCCAACTCCCTGCCATAGGCAGGGNTTCTGTACACATTTATGTTGTTTTCCCCAGGTAGTACCCTGGATGCAGTGTCTGAGATTATAAGAATCATATCATATAATCATAGAATAGTAAGGTTGGAAGGGACCTCCCTGGGCAACCTGTGCCAGTGTCTCACCACCCTCACTGCAAACAACTTCCTCCTAACATCCACTTTCAATCTCCCCTTGGCCAGTTCAAACCCATTGCCCCTTGGCCTGTCATTACAAGACCTTGTCAATAGTCCCTCCCCAGCCTTCCTGTAGTCCCCTTCAGATACTGGAAGGCTACTCTAAGGTCTCCTGGAAGCCTTTTCTTCTCCAGGCTGCAGAACCCCAACTCTCTCAGCCTGTCCTCACAGCACAGCTGCTGCAGCCCTCTGAGCATCTTCGTGGCCTCCTCTGGACGCACTCCCACAGCTCCATGTCCTTCCTGTGCTGGGGGCTCCAGAACTGTTCACAGTACTCCAGATGGGGTCTCTTCTTTAAGATTACTCATCTGTCAAATCTGAAATGTTTCACATTGATGAGTATTGAATACCTGAAGGAGAAGCATGTTGTTTTATTAGTATACACCTCATCAGTATACACCTTTTACAGGATTTATATCCCTCATTGCCTTTCAAAAAACTACTGCAGGACACAGAGTAAAGAAGGACTGAAAACTGATGTTACATGAAAAGAACACAAGGGAGGGCTAAAGAACATGATCTGTAAAACTTTTACATTTATCAGAATTAAAAAAAAAGAAAAGAGCAGCAATCTAAGGTACAGGTCTATGTCACAGTTGTACTGGAGGAAAGAAAAAAAACAACACACAACCCACGACCAGCAAAAATTACACAAAACCACTTCAAACTCAGCAAATACCTCTGCAACTTGAAAGCTGCTTTGGAATCTGCAGCAGGAGGCAGTTGTAGAACCTAAAGCAGTGCCATGCACCAGTCATCATGAAGAGTAGTGTGACCCCAAAGGTCCCCATGGCATGGAATGCCAGTCCTTACCCATGCTCCCCTAGACCTAAAATGACTGTCTCTTATTTAGACATGTATGACAGTGATGGGACCGTGTCCTCCACACAGGCAGTGGCTATGAAACTGTGCAGACATTTGAACAGAAAAGGTAAATGCAGTTCATACTCCCAAACCCAAGCAATGAATACGGTGAAAATATTGATAGTTTCAAATTACTGCAATATAAATTAAAAATATAAAGCATTTGAGTAAGATATATATTCTTTACTATGTAACCCACAATGCAACTGATCTGGCAACATCTGAAGGCTACCTATGCCAAGCTGTAATATCAAACAGCAGTATTTGTTTCAGCAATTGTATGATCTATCACATTTTGGAAACATCACCATATGTGCATTCCAAATGTATTAGATTTGCCTTCCTGCATCCACGCATATCACAGAGACAGGCCCTCAGAGCTTAAGAACATTATTTTAAACTCACCTGCTAATCAAAACACAGTGCCTTACACAAACATGCTGTTTCTCTGTTCTGCACTTTGCCAAAGTAGTAATTACTAATCTAGCCTGATGAACAGGGGCTCACCAAAGATTAGACTCACTCAGTATACAACGTAACCATATAATTCAGTTCAATTCAAATCCCAGTCTCCAAGCCATTTGTCATTAAATACACTACAGGTCATTCTCAATATACATAAATCAAAGTCAAATATTTTAAGTTTGTTATGTTTCTTCTGGAGCTAACTGGATACATCAAGATCAACAGCAGAGATAGTATTTAGCTTGTTAGCATTAGAGGACAAATTAATAGAAAAAGTACACATGCAAAACCTCTATAGTTCATAATATGAATCAAAGTTGCACTGCTGTTATCAGCTCTCTTTGCAAAAACTGCTTTTGCTCTCTCTTCCTTAATAACTATCTCAACTCCGAAGGAGGATATTGCTTTAATGCCCTTAGCACAGTGATCCAGACACTATTAACACCTGTAGGAACCACAAGACATGTCATGAGAATGCTTCTTTCTAAAGCTTAAATTATTTGATCTCAAAGAGGAAAGGCCAAATTCCAGACAAGCTGCTTTGTATGTTACAAATTGAACAAAAAATTGCCAGATGCAAGATCTGAGGAAAGAATTGGAGTTATTCACACTGCAGACACTGATTTCGTCCGATCATGACTCCTCTCCGAGTATGGATCACGATGGATGATCAAAGCTAACATAAGACAGTATTTGCTATCAGTCAGAAAGGAAAAAAAAAAAGAGTAATATGTATACACATAAAATTCTTAGGCACTTGGGGCTTTAATTTACAGTAATTAACAAAGAGTCAAAAGTGACAATGACAGCATAACTACACATACAAAGCATTGCATATATGAGCTTTTCCAGAAAGTGTTCGCAGGCACAGTTTTGGCTGTTTTAGCAGCTCTGCTGTGCTGAGGCAGAGGAGCCACTGATGAGCTTTTCCAGGAAATAACCATAAGAACAGGTTTACTAGCAGCAGTGCCAAAGTGTATGCAGTATGCTTACCACCTTTGGCAGAGGACTGCAGTTCGCAGAGGGTCTGCTGGGAAGACATGGACATTTCATTTGCAGGACCGTGGACATGCAACTGTGATGGTTTGGGAGTTCCCTGCCCCCCCACACTTTGTAAAGTCCCCCAGACTAGACTCAGCCAGCTGGAAGTTAAGGACTGAAGCTCTATTTACAGCTTAGCACAATGTACAAGCAGAGATAGACACAATAGACAGGAATAGTTACAGACATATACAAGTTAAAGGGAATACACAAACACAATCCCCCTCCCAGAAATCAGAGTCCCCAGGAGGGGCTCTCAACCACTCTTCCACCTTCTCCCCACCCCTCTACCTTACCCCCAGGGTTTGGCTTACATGCAACTATCACTGATAATATTACCAAAGCTGTTTTTAATACGTCGGAAAATATTACAAATGCATCTCTGATGAGGGTAATTCTCCCCAAAACTGAGGTTCCAAACCCTCCAGACCCCTGCAGTGAATTCTTTACTTGTAACAGAGTGGTATATTTATCATGGATGACTATAGCCTTAATAATCCTGGTTTTATGTCAAGGTGTCTGAAGACAGAAATGTCTTGTTTATTTCTCTAACGAACTGGAGCAAAGAGAAACTTTTCCTCACTGGCCCACCTTCTTAACTTATTTTGATTGGAAGCATTGAGTCAACAGATACAGAATCCTCTCAAAAGAAATTAATGATCTAGTTGCTATTTACACGGTAAAAAATGTCAACTGAAAAAAAATCAGGTCTAAAGGCCAAACAAATTTTTTTTAATTATATCCAGAGTGCTTTAATTTTTAGTTGTCAATTCCTCAATAAAAACACACATTTCATATATGTGTATCTCTTCAATTGCACAAAGAAACCACGAATTAAAACCAGTACACTTCATGACACTAAATATATGTCTGTAGTGCTGTGGCCATGGGCCACGAACACCAAGTCAGTAAAATGCCAGCAGCAGCACCAGTAAGAGCTGCAGTCCCACTCATCCCCACTGCCTTATTTGTGCTGCCACACAGAACTACACAAGAGAACCCATCTATGTAAAAGCTACTGCAACTGCAAGGATAAAATACTAACCTAAATCTGTTCCTTAATCCTAGGGAGAAAAGTTTACCCTGCTGAAGCAGACCCCTCACTAGCTTTGCTGCTGTCTGGACATGTCCCATTATAAATATATGTAATCTGTATCTATTTATACACACCTAATGTGCTGCATATAAAAGCAATATATACCTTAATATACATACTGCATAAGTACTATACATTATTTACTGTGGTTTTTATATACACACGCATCTCTATCCCCATCTCCCTCTCTCCCTCTCCCCATCTCACTCTCCCCCCCTCCCCA
>WBNM01044716.1:0-26511 GCA_013399055.1 Ramphastos sulfuratus | reverse complement strand
TCCCCATCTCCCCCTCCCTCTCCCCATCTCCCCCTCTCTCTCTATCAGGGTTTGTGGGGGGTGGGTTGTTTTTTGTCTGTGTGTGGTGTTTTTTGTTTGGCTGGTTTTGTTGGTTTGTTTTCTTTAAACACACACATATAAATAAATAAAAAATACCAATAATAAAAAACACCTGCAGAAGGCTACCCAGGCAGCTTGTCAAACCAGTGGAAGAAATGGCATAAAGAGCAGGTCATCTTACAGTGCTGTTTTCATCACTTTTGTCCAGTCTTGATCAAGACAAGTTGATGTAGTAAGAATGAACAAGCCAAGAATGAAGTAATGTGCTTAAGTGCCCTCGTCCCCAGATATCCAGCCACAAACAGCCTGAGAGCTGCCAGGTGACCACAGCTGCTAAGTTCTTCCACATCTTTCTTAGGAAGTTATAGTCACTACTGAAGTAATAATAATAAATATTATAATATTTATAATAATAAATATATATTATTTATAAACAAAAATATTTTATATATAATAAATACATAACAGTATAGAAATACTATAATATCTATAATAGTAACTATTTAAATGTAACATTTACAATAATTTAAATGTAATTAATAATAAATTCAGTATAATTCAGTGCTATAATATTTATATCGATATATATAATCAATATTTTTATATATAGTAAATATATATAAATACTATAATATTTTCAATAGTATAGTATTTAAATATATTTTTAATAATAATAACAACAACTATTTAAATATAATTAATAATAATAGATTCAGTATTCAGGGGGAAAAAATTATCAAGCTAAGCTCTCCAACAGCACTCAATATTGCTCTGCTGTTTTCATTTTGCACTGAGCTGAACATGCCATTTTAAAAGAATGACCTGAAGTCCACACTGCCTTCCACAATCCCTCGACATCACAGAGAGACAACTTTCCCTACATTTTTAATGAGTGGAATTCTCTAGGATTTAACTAAGTTAGAGGCAATAATACAAAAACAAAAAGCCCTCAGTGACATGACATTTCTAACAAACCTCACAACACTGTCAAAACACGCACAAAAGGCTATAAAATTCAGAACCCTACACGAGTCTGCAAGAATCACGAATACGAGCAGCTTTTCCTGCCAATGTGGCAATCTCAAAATGACAGGGGCTTTTTCGCCTTCCCATTGACTAGTCTACACTCCTCTTTTCTTCTTTTGAATTCTCCCCAATTTAAATTGAATGCAAATAAGTCAGATGTGGTCCCCAGAGCAGTAATCTGCAGCTAGACCCCACTGAGAGCCCATAGCAACTTGCGCAGCTGGCCATGAGAAGGAGGTTGTATCTGCTTCCTATTTGCTGCAGAGTTTAAACACTCAGCTGGCAAAAACACCAATTATAGCATCTTGCAAAGGAAACATCTACTAAAAAGGTCTTCCATTTTGCCTTGATTAAGATGGGAAAATAAAACTCTGGATATGCTCCTAGTTCAGCTACTGCTCAGTGTGTAAAGCGAGTATTTTTTATTCAGAGGAGGAGAGGTCTGTGAAGGAAAGGGCTGCTCTCTTCTGCTGCAAGTGCCAAAGTTTTAGAAACACTGCATCCTTCAGAAAATACCTCTCATTTTGTAAATAGCAACCAAGAATACACAGCTGAAAGAGAAGTCAGAAACCCAAATAGAAATTCTTCCAGTGAAGTTACAAGACTTCACAAGACATTACTCCTCCGACAAGTGCTTTGTAGCATTTCCCATTTTAATTATACTCCCTGTATTGCTAAGTCTCATTCTACAAATCTAAAGTTACTCTGCAACTGACAAACAATTGTTCATCACGTACAAATGCTATCATTTGTTCCTTACCTAGAAACAGGCATCCCATTTTCTATTCATTCCACTCTGACACCCTTTTCTGTGTCCTGCACACACAGCTCAACTCTTTTCCCCTACATTCAAACCCATAATTATTTTTTTTACACTTCACCCCAATCTTCTCACTGTGTTCCCTCCTCTGTATCTGCTGCTAAACAATAGGCTCATTTGGAACCACAGGTGTACTGACTGGCCATAGGCATGTATTTGTTGGTCAACTGACCAGCTCAGCAATACAGGTAAGAGCTACATCTCCTCTGTTTTTTCTCTAACATGGCCACAAAAAGAACTTCTCTCCTCTACTCCAATTGTTTCAAGAACACACTATAGACTTAGGGAAAAGGACTCTTGTATCCCAGACAATATCCTATAGCTAGGAAGCAGGAACAAAAATCTGATGCTTATGCCAGACTGCAGGAACACAGAAGGTGCGTAAGACACTGTCTCCCCAAATTACAACTCATTAGGCTTTTCGGAGCAGAGGGTGTTGTTAAACATTAAGGAATCTTAAGGTCTGTAGTGATAGAATGAAGGGCAATGGTTTTAAATTAGAGGAGAGTAGATTCAGGTTGGAATTCAGAACTTGTTAGGAACAAGTTCTTTACAATGAGGGTGGTAGAACACCGGAATGGGTTGCCCAGGGAGGTGGTTGAGGTCCCATCCCTGGAGATACTCAAGGTCATGCTCCACCAGGCTCTAAGCAACCTGATCTTGTGTAGGATGCCCCTGCTCACTGCAGGGCAGCTGGACTAGATGACCTTTGGATGTCACTTACAACTCAAACCATTCTATAATTCTATGATCTTCAATAGATATTCCTCTCCCATGAATCCAGCTCAACATCTCACTGAACCCTGTACACTTTTAGGAGCCATGGTGGATTTTTATTTGGAATCTATCTTCTACATCCCTAGTTCAATTTCCCCTGCTTACACAAGACTATTCACCCCTCCATGACAATCCACTGACTTCTGCAGTAAGTCCCTTTAGTTCTGTCTTTCCCAGGATGATAACCTTTAGTCTACACAGCTCCTCATAAAAAGTGTGAATGGCTTCTGTTCAATGATTCCTAATGCTGCTTTTCTACATCATTTTCAGACAGGGGAAGAAGAACTGCACATTACAGTAGCCAGGAGAAAGAAGCAGTAATGGACTGAGCACAACACTATTATTTATTATATTGCTTTGTACTCTGTTCTTTTTGTAGTTAAGTCCCAACAGTTAATTTGCTTTTTGACTACTTGTTGATCACAAATATACCAAACGTATTTCCATGAAAAATTGTAACATGACAAATCACATACCTGGTGCAATTAAGAGTGCTTATACTAATGCATGTAAAGTCAGAGTCTATAACTTAATTATCTGTTTCAGAAAAACTACAGGAGTTTAACATCATTTAAATGTCATCATTTGTTCAATTCAGTTACATTTGGCCAACTGTTTATAAGGGAGAGCAGAAATGACACAAACCTCTCTTTCCTTATGAAATCTGGCTAATGTAAAAATAACAACATAATATCTATTTGTTTCCAAAGGGAAGGTGTTCATAAGAAATAGTATCAGTCAGTTTCATTTATACTGACTTCCAGAGTATATCTGCCCCTGGCTTAACCACCTCTCTGCAAGCAATCTGTGTTTTTCAAGGAGGACAAGGGAAGCTTACCCAGAAACCTTCAGCTTCAAACTATGCAAGAAGCCAGCACCACACTACCTGTCTCATTTCTGTATAAAAGGAGAAACATAAGCCAAGAGGAGCAGTTTAATGTGCATATTGGAAGTTACCTACAAATTTCATTCATCCATCAACACACATAAGACATTGTACACCTGTGAGCTTTATCCAGTATTGACCTGTGGGAAGCAGCCTTAATCCATCATAAACTTGAGAGCTACTCATTTCTGTAAGTAGTTTTAGTTTTCTTCTCTACTCTTTCTGCATTTCCTTCCAAATTTTCTTTCAGACTAATCAGAAGCACTTCAAAGAAACAGCTGAGCTGGTGGCATTAAAATGACCACAGAAACACACAAAGCTTGAACAGGGTATAACCAGTGAGCAAGTGAAACGTGCCTTTTACAAATGATGACCGCAGGTCCACTCTTGGGGAAAAAAAATTCACAATTCATTAGAAGAAAAAATAAAAATAAAAATCAGTATTCCCCTATAGGCCTGGCAGGATTTGCACTTTAGGAATATTAACAGTCCATCATATGTTAGTATGAGAATGAAAACCTGAAGGGCTCTTGGTCTCTGTTGTGAGAAATATCTTTATACAATTTAAATGGAACAGACATACTGGTGGCAGAGTTTGGAATTTGAGATGCTGAAATATTAAAAGATTTTATATTGGAAGTGAGCATGTAATTTTGAAAGAATTTCAAGAGTAACATCAACTAATACTAGTATAAGAAACATTTCATGTCAGGTGTTGAGGAGACACTCCAAAAGCAAATTATGCATAGATGCGCACACACACACACACACACACACACACACTCATTCATATATCATATGTCAATAAAGAAGCAGGTTTTGTATATCTCAAAAATACTGAACATTTAAGCATATACTGATTCTATCCTCTGCTGTTCTTATCTCCAGAGGGCTGGAGTGGCTCTCCTATGAGGACAGACTGAGAGAGTTGGGGCTCTGCAGCCTGGAGAAGAAAAGGCTTCCAGGAGACCTTAGAGTAGCCTTCCAGTATCTGAAGGGGGCTACAGGAAGGCTGGGGAGGGACTATTGACAAGGTCTTGCAATGCCAGGACAAGGGGCAATGAGTTTAAACTGGCAGAGGGAAGATTTAGACTGGATGCTTAGGAGGAAGTTGTTTGCAGTACTTGCTGAAAGGAACACACAGCCAGTAGATTTTTACTTTTCATTAACAACTATATAGAGATTTTTCAGTTACCCTGCCCTTAATCCTTTTAGTATGTGTTACTATTGATTTTGTATCACTTTAATTTGATAATCAATGAAGTAAGCCATTCTAAATCAGATAGATTATAAAAAGAGTGTGTTTTATCAATACAATTACAAAACCAAGCTTTAATCTTAACAAGAACTGAAAAAGCTTACAGCAAATTCATCTGAAAATGCTTTCTCTCCTACTCCAACAAACTGTATAAACTGACATTAGATTATTTTTATTGACCAAAAACTATCAGCAAATAAAATTATTTAATCACTAACATAAGTGCAATTGGCCTCTCACCTCTGAAATAAACATGACCTGTTTTTCTTCCCCCCACACAGATTCATTCATTTTTCCATCCCCTCTCTGCAGCTACCTTGGACACTTAAGATTTACTGGTATCAACTAAAGTAGCAACAAATTAGAGAGATTCTTCTCCAATTATTTTAAATTGCTAAATGCAAGCTGTCTTCTCCTGCAGACTTGAGAAACCTCAATCATTCCTCTCCTTCCTCCATTCCCATTTACTTTGACAATAGAAACACTTGAGGGCACTCAAAAGCAAGTCAGTATCCAAGTTCAAAGACAGCATTCTCACTTGTGACCCTGACACTACAGAGCTAAGAACTGATGAGACCCTTTCCTGATGAGTAAACAAAGTAGGTTTCAGTCATGCCATCTTAACTCATTAAGCCTGGGGGCAAAGGGGAGCAGGATCTGGAGTACTACCTTAAAACAGATTAAGAAGCATGCAGACCTGTTAGTGATCCATGTCAGAATGCAGGCACTCATCCTCACAAGCTTCAGAAAGTGTCTGTGGACTACAGCTGTGGCAGTGAGGGGGCAAAATCTCGCTGTTTCTTCTTTTTTTCTTGATTGGTGTGTGTTTTTTGGCTTTATCAGGCTACAGAGGTGTTTAACTTGCACAAGAAGTTCTCAGAGAGAAGTAGGGGGAGAGATACAGCAAGCTGCTATGGTGTTTCACTTTGCTTCGTGAAACCCTATCTGCAGAAATATTNGCCTTGAGTGACCTGTGCTAGTGGGAGGTGTCCCTGCCTATGGCAGGGGGTTGGAACTAGATGATCCTTGAGGTCCCTTCCAACCTTACCATTCTATGATTCTATAAAATCATAATCATGTAACAAGTGTTGCATGTAAATTTTGCAATGGAAGCAGTTAATGGCATTGCTTGCACATTCTCAGCTTGCTAAATACCATCTGGAAAATAGATTGGGGTTTTGTTTCAATCAATTCCTTGTGTACTTGTATTACAAGAGCTTGAGAAAGGTAGAATATTGTAATTCCACACGACTACCTCACACAATGTTTCCCAAACCATGTTATTGCCTGTTCTCCTTATTTGCTAGCCAAGATATAACCATCTTGGAGAGGAAACACCAATTACTATTTCAGAAGGAGAGTCCAGTGAACAAACTGATGGTTGGGACTCCTCTTCTTCCAAGCCAGTAGAAAGATATTGATATCTTCTTTGGGCACCTCTTTGTCTCATTGGGAGAGGGGAAGCCATATAAAGTATTTTCTATGTTTATTTCTCTATTTTTTTTAAAACCACATTCTGAATCTGTATTATCCTTTCGAATAGCACAGTAGGGGTAGTTACTTGTCTGACAAACAGCTTTTGTTGATTTTAAGCAGATACCTGTTAGCAAAAATACAATTTAGATGAGCCATCATCGCTGAGTTTACTCACTGATTTTCATCTTTTTAATATTTTTTTTAGAATATTAGCCATCCATATTTATGCATTTCACTGAGATCTGTTCTCTCAGAGATTACTTTGCTGCAACAGTCCACAGATAGACTCTGAGACTGGGAGGCCTCTTCAGTGTTCTTCATAATTCCTCTTTCCAATTTTATTCCACTGTTTAATTTGGAATCTAATAGCATCACTTCAGATTACAGCTCATCTATCTTATCTGCCCAATGAATGATCATTTTGACTATTAAATTTGCAGTCAAGTTAGTAATTAATTTATTGCTGATGGGCCTATCCTATTATTTGTTTTTAATACCAGTTTTTACTAACATTTACCATATTATGACACTTGAAATCAAGAGTTCTAAATCATGCACTCTCTCTTTTAGCTGTTAATATTCTCTAATGGGCAATGCTAACACCACTGACTTTCCCAGCACAGATTCGACATCCCAAATGCTCCTCCTTACAATTTTCACCATACATCCCCTACTGCAAATAATTGTCCTTGCTATTTCTTTGCCAGGTTCCTGGTTATGCTTTGATTACGGTAGGCTCTATCCTTTCTCCAGACGGCTCCCTTGTCTGGAAAGAGACCTCATTCATAACTAAATTTAAACTTTGCTTCCCCAGGCAGTCCTTCTAGTTACACATTTCTATTCAAATCAACAGCTAGCATCTGTCAAGTAGTCAAAAGAATTGTTGTGAGGACATGAATCACCTAACCTAAAACTTGCCTGGCTATAATTAATACCAGATACAAGAAACCTCACAGTGGACATCCACGGAATAGCCTACTTGCCAAAGAAGTTTCCTCCTAATCCTCTTTGGCTAGCACTTTATTTGTTCCCTGTTGTATAATGGTTTTTCAATTCCTTACAAAGGCTTTACAAAGCTTTCATTTAACCTAACAATGTACTGTAAATGAATAATCCCTTTTCTTTCCCAATCTTGTTAATCTTTTGGCCTCAGTTACATCTCACGGCACTGAGATGCAAGTGTTAATTATACAAGAAGTAGAAGATCTGTATTTTGATTTCCATCTGTCTAATACAAGTCCAGCACAAAAGACAGATAACTGAGTGCTCTCCTATTGCAATGGTAATATTATTACCAGGAATACACCAAGAACAGTATCTCATACCAGCTCCCAGAAGCCCCAGTCAAGTACGCCAGCAGGGCAAGGGAGGGGATTCTGCCCCTTTGCTCTGCTCTCCTCAGACCCAACCTGGAGTACTGTGTACAGGTCTGGAGGCCCCAGCACAGGAAGGACATTGAAGTGTTGGAGCGGGTCCAGAGGAGGCCACGAAGATGCTGAGAGGGCTGCAGCAGCTGTGCTGTGAGGACAGGCTGAGAGAGTTGGGGCTCTGCAGCCTGGAGAAGAGAAGGCTTCCAGGAGACCTTAGAGTAGCCTTCCAGTATCTGAAGGGGGCCTGCAGGAAGGCTGGGGAGGGACTATTGACAAGGTCTTGTAATGACAGGACAAGGGGCAATGGGTTTGAACTGGCCAAGGGGAGATTGAAAGTGGATGCTAGGAGGAAGTTGTTTGCAGTGAGGGTGGTGAGACACTGGAACAAGTTGCCCAGGGAGGTCCCTTCCAACCTTACTATTCTATGATTCTATGTTCTACCCATTAGAGTTTTTTTTAACTCCTTTGTTGATTAATATTTTTCACAGACTTGTGATTAATCTCACTGTAACTCTATCTTCCTCAGAAGTGAAGAAATATTGTCTAACTCATTGTAACATAGAACGGTAAGGTTGGAAGGAACCTCAAGGATCATCTAGTTCCAACCCCCTGCCATAGGCAGGGACACCTCCCACTAGCACAGGTCACTGAAGGCCTCCTCCAACCTGGCTTTGAACACCTCCAGGGAGGGAGCAGCCACAACCTCCCTGGGCAACCTGTGCCAGTGTCTCACCACCCTCACTGCAAACAACTTCCTCCTAACACCCACTTTCAATCTCCCCTCTGCCACTTCAAACCTATTGCCCCTTGTCCTGTCATTACAAGACCTTGTCAATAGTCCCTCCTCAGCCTTCCTGTAGGCCCCCTTCAGATACTGGAAGGCTACTCTAAGGTCTCCTGGAAGCCTTCTCTTCTCCAGGCTGCAGAGCCCCAACTCTCTCAGCCTGTCCTCACAGCAGAGCTGCTGCAGCCCTCTCAGCATCTTCGTGGCCTCCTCTGGACCCGCTCCAGCACTTCAATGTCCTTCCTGTGCTGGGGCCTCCAGAACTCTTGTTAGCATTATGCTACATCCATATAGAGGTAAAAGAAGCTGAAACATTTGATTGATGTGATAGTGAAAACAATACAAGCCAACCAAGTTTTAGGTTGACACCCTTTTTTCCTGGTCACATCTTTCATGGGGTCATAATAGCATTCAACTAACCCCACAGCTGGCAAGATTAGCAAACTTAGAATTAGGCAGCAGAAAATTAACCCTTCTGAAAAACAAATTCAGCACCTCAGCTCCCTAACCTGGATGACTACAGAGCCAGACAAGCACAATGGAGTAAACATCACAAAGGGTGAAACTGTTTAAAACACAGCCCCACAATACATTTAGATTTTATAACCAATTCCAGCTAATGACTGTCTACCACTGAAGCAGAAAGGTCTCATTTTCTTTTCTTCTCAGTCTTCCTCTTCCCTTGTACTGGCCCTGGCACTCGCCTAACTAGATGAGAGACAACTTGATTTGACAATCAAAATTAACTCAATAAAAACCTAATGGATTTTTAAGTTAAATCAGCTATGTGTGGAAATCAAAAACTTGAAACAGACACAAGGACAGAGGCTAAATCATGAAGAACTGAGAGAGACAGGGGAAATGGTCTGTTCTTCCAGTGCCATGAAGCATAAAAAGATTTGTGTTACAACTTCAACATAAAGATGAAGAAACAGTGTACAGCAATGTGATGACTTAACACTATTAAAAAGGAGGCCACACTCCCTATTTGCATTTCCCACTGTTACTGGTTGGCTTTGTCACTAGTGAGTCCCCTCCAAAAGCATACAGAACTTGCCAGGATGGTAGAAGACTTTCCAAGGGAAGAAGACTAAAGGTAAAATGTTAAGGCTAAAGAAATAAGAATAGTTCCATTTCAGCTTCAGAGAACTGTTATGTTGGCTTAGATATACTGGGAACAATAGTACATACACTTCTCTTTCAGACACACCAGTGTTTGGTTATACTGTTAAGGTGCCTAAAAAAAATAACACTGTAATCCACATACACATAAGATTAACTGGAGTCACCATCTCTGATATTGGTAGCAAATTGCTCCTTTCTCCACCACATTAGTGACTGTACACTCATCATTAGCTTTCCTCTTAAACAAAGCATTGGACTGTGACCTGATAAATGTCTTGCATTGCAAAATGCACTTACATGTCTATGTCTTCTGTCTGAGGGAAGCTGAGAGCAACATATAAAATCCAGTGCATCAAGCAACATAAAGAGGAAGCAACCCAAGACCACAATGCCACAGTATAAAGACATATTTTGTTAATACTGACTCAAGACAGCAGATGGTCAACTCATTATCAGTTAGGTTTTATTGATTGACAGCTAATAGATAAGCATGTTAAAAATTAGTTGATATACTGCTCTGATTGCAAAATAACACAAGGTGAAGTTCTGTCAACTCTCTTAGCCGTGTCAGAGACTGAAAACACATCCATAAACTTCCTTTTTTTTTCTAGGATGGTTACAATTATCTGCAACAACAGTGAAGAAGACAGAGCTCACCATTCTATAAACGCATTTCTTCCAGGTTGAACTAGAATCTGGTGTGTAATATCCTAATAGAGGAAGTTAATGGGAAAAAAGACAGCACAGCACTGCTCAACTTCAGAGCTCTCCTTAAGCTCTCAATCTATTTACACATTATCTACTTTCTCAGAACAAAAGCTTCCAAGAAAATATGTAGGGAAAAAACATGGCAGAGAAATCTGGCAAGCATTTCTTTTGGTAACCATGTCTTAAGGAAGACTTGTCTACCTTAAGGGCATAATAATACATGCAATAGATTAAGGCTGAGTTTCTCTCCTTTATTGAACTTCTCCATAAGTATGTTTGTTAGTGTCTCTTCCCTGCATTAATCTTTCAATAATCAATGAGTCTCATATTCTTATTGAATTATTTCCTTTTATGAAAAATAGTAGCAGAGTCTCTTTTACTTGACCATCTACTGGGGAACATCTAAAACTAGTCTCCTTGCAGCTTCCATGTCACTGACAAGTCTGACAAACTGAATAGTGGATGGAAAAAAAACCAAAGACATGGGATAACATTCAGGGTAATCAATTTTGATGTGCTTTGGAAACCAGGCTTACACATGCCCCTGCCCAAAACATATTGTTAATCTACAAGGTTTAGTAATGCTTATAGGCAATCTAATCTAGATTAGATTGCAAACAGGTTAAACAAAAATGTATTCTCGAAGAAAGGATGACCTTTTGTCTGTACATCATCTTTATCCTTGCCTCCTAGAAACAATGTAAAGGCATATTTAGCCTCCTCTTAAATATCTCTTTCTGTTCTCTCTCATTCTATAGTATCATTCTTGTTTATTTCATAGCCTCTCACCCTCAACTTGAGGGACAGGCCATTCTCTTAAATCTACTTTATTAGCTTCACAAATGCACACTACACCAAGGTCAAGGTATAAGGAAAAAAATTTGTAAGGTTCAAAGCAGGAACAAAGAATGGAAATGCTTAAAGTAAGGGCTGAAACAGTACAGGCTCTAGGAGGGCATGCCTCAAAGAGCCAGATTCAAACAAAGGAGAAAAGAAAATGTTGTGCTCCAATTTAATCAAAATCCACTGGACACAACAGCTGACTCGGCAGCCCTGGTGACCTGAAGAGTGACTTTATTACTTAAATATGGGAATATCCACTTTCAAGTCCCAAATTCTAGTCCTTCCTACTTTCCCACCTTGCCCATGAAAACGATCAGACTTAAACAAGCAGCAAAAAATTATCTCAAATAGAGTAAGAGAGTTATTATCTCACATATCTCAAATTATCTTAAATAGAGTAAGAGAAACACATCTGAAGAAACAACATTGGAAACTCCAGCACACATTTCTACAAAACCTAGATTTTGGTACAATTTGCACGAATTTAAGTACAGGAAAGATGTTTCAGTAGTGTTTTAAATATCTGCTGGGCAACAGTTGTGTTCAATTTTCGGTTGAAAACACGCAATTGTCACCTATGAAGGCAGGCTACAATATGTTGCATTGCATATTTTCTACACTGGTAAACCTTAAGAAGTGTTTCTGCTATTTTAGTAGCATTTTGCCAATTTGTATGCAGCATCTTTTTTTTAACTTGTCTTCAGTGATGGTTTCCAAATGAACAAAAAGAGAGTGGAAGTGATGCTGCTTTTATAATACCTAAATAGGTTCTGAATACTTGCAAGCTCTATCATCTTTATTCTGGCACTAGCTAGTAGAATTGTTGAGTAGCAGAGGCATCTCACTAGCTTACTGCGAGCAAAACAATACAAACATAGTATAATATACCTCTGTCTTTTATTTGGAAAAGTGTTTGCCATTACATGAACTGATTTTTATACTATGAAGAACTTCAGTTTTACAGGTATGAATGACACAAATCACTATCCCAGCCCAGAAAAACTGTAATTTCTTTAAAATCAAAAGTACATTTAAAGCTTTCTCCTTACGAACACCAAAATATTTCAACACAAACCAATACAATAACTCAGCTAGCATAGGACACATATATGCACATTTACTCCATGAAAGACAGGATAACTGAGCTCTGCAGTATTCACTAGATTATTTCGCTACCCATGCCCTGTGCAAACTCCAGCTTGCTTTGAACCAAAGACCTTTATGGTTCAAGTCCCAGGAGATGCTGAAAAGATGTTCTCAGTGGAGCAAACTTTTCCAGAGAAATCACATTCTGATTTGAGAGAATTCATTTCTTTTGGCCTTTGGGGGAACACTGTAAGTCCCATGTATTTGTTCAAGTCTTTACCTAGCAAGAGCAAAATCCCTTCCAGGCTGTCAGGTTCATGCCAATCTTGCAAAACTCAGCTGGTACAGCCACATTGTTCACATTTTTAATTTTGTAGAGCAAGTAATTTTAACCCAGTCTTTTAAAACAGGAATTTAAGAGAAACTTTCAAATAATAACTATGTCAATGATACAGAGTTAAAATATAACATGCTGAACAAAGAAACAGTTGATTAGTATTAAACGAGCACATACAACCACAAAATCCAAGTGAGGTAAAGCTTAAAAGATGGGAGTAAAATGCTGTGTAAGCATGTGAACCACTTCTAATATTGGTAAGATCACAAAAGACATTAACGAATGGGAAAGGCATCCCAAGTGACACAAATATAATTTTTATACATTTGAAGCATTAAAACACAGTATTCAGCAAAAAGTAAACAAAGAGTAAAGCAGAAACAAGCGAGCAAAAAAAAGGCTGCAGAGGACAAAAAAAAGAAATTAAAAGCAATCCTTCCATTCTGAACGGCCGCAAACATTTCAAGCACCTACATCATAACTGCTCACATAATTAATTCAGTATAGCAGTCAGAAACAGCAATACTGAGACAGCCACAGTTCAGCAGTCTGCTCCTTGCTGCAAGGAATTTTTTCCTGAAGACAGATGCCACCCGGAGGAACAAAACCAGAAAAACAATTGGCTGCCTGACCAGAGGCAAGGCAAGGAGAGATTAGAACGGCGAGCCTCTCTCCCCTCCCGAGACTCGCAGCCTGCATTCGCAGAACAAACCCGCACAGCCAACAGCAGCAGCAATTTTCCAAAGGAAGACAAAGCAAACCACGCTCTGGCTACAAGACAAGTGAAAGAAAAAGCAGACTGGCCTCTCAGAAAGGGCTGCAAGAAGAAAGCATACGTGTTACTACTCCTAACGGCAAGCGCAACAGTGAATGCTACTTTTCAGTTGTTAGGCTCTCTTCAGTGTACGCTGGTAAGCCAGGAGACAGGGGGGGGTTGGTTTGCTTACTAACTGTAAATTTTCAAGTGAATTGTCAGCAGTGATTCTCTGTTTAAGAAACCTGTGTTCTCTCAGCTGAGAAAAATTATGCCTTCTGGGAAAAAGAACTGTTTGGGTCATGCCCATAACTCTCATGGAGAGCTGAGCATTCAGACTTAACAGCTGATAAGCAGACACAAACATGACAGCTTCATTTCCTTTCTGCTTTCTTAAAGCATATGTTAATGCAAATCAGGAAATGTGATGTCGATCTACATGAAAACATAATTAGTTCTGATAATTAAACTCTCAAAGTATGGAGATGGTAGATATCCACAGACTAATATAAATATTCTATACTACAGGACAACTCTTCTAATGTGGATGCTAAGACCACAACCAGAAACCAGAATTACAGTGAGTAATCTTACACAGTGAATTCTGCACAGCAGCTCCAAAGTGCAAAAGCCACCTATACGACTTACTAGACCTCACCACAAATATCAGTAGCTACTTCAACACAAAATTACAATATATGCTCATATAAATATAAATACAATTTAGAAAAAGTGTGAGGGAGATGTTCCTTGAAAGTAAATCATGGAGAAGAGGTAAGTGTAAACAACTCCACGTAACAGCTTAAGGCTACATTTAAAGAACTGTGTCACAACTAAAACCTCCTTCTGGACCAGATATTCCTGAATTCTAACACTGCATACATAGCCAAAAATCAACACAAGAGACTCCTAGCTGGAAAATTAAGTATAGGCAGGAAGATACATACAGCAGGAATAATGCAGCTTAGACAAGTTCAGAACATGGCATTAGTCCCATTGTATCTGGAAAGACTGTCACAATAAACAGCAGAAGGAAGAGATAAAACCCCAATATAGGTTTCTGCGGGGTTTGTTGTTACAATTGTTACTTTTAGCAAGAAGTTTAGTGGAAGAGTTATTATTTCTAAAACATTAAAATACTGATCTACCAAAAAGCTTTTTAAAAAGCTACCATGGTCACTGTCTTAAATTTGGACATAGGAGACCTGGTTCCAGACTTCCCCATTTCTAACATGTGGCCAAGTCATGAGAAAACCCACGAGAGATAATTAGGCACCAATTTGACCCTGATGATAAATGTAACAAGGTAATTCCACAACCGGAGAGAAATACCATATTGAAGTATCTTTCTAGACTTACCCTTAGTACCTCAGTTTATTATCTGTAAAAATCCTTCCTGCCTCACAAGATACTGTGAGGAAAGACCACAAGGCTCTCAGATACTGCAGTTGCAGGACAATGCTCTAAAACAGAGACACATGGCTTGATTCCAGTCCTAGAACAGAGAAGATCAGCTAGAAATATTTCTGAATGTAAGACAAATCTTCAATCACCTACACTCAGATGTGAAGCATGAAAAAAACTAAAGTGTGCCAAAATCAAAAGGTTGCAAACCAAGCAAGAATAACCCTGGACTGTATCAGTGAGAACTGATGTTGGGGCAGGGGGGGAAGGGAGGAAGAGAAAAATAGTAGTTGTGGAGATTTCTGGTTTAGAAGCAGGGGGTGTTTGTCTTGTTTGAGGGTTTGGGTTTTTTATTAGGTTTAGGCAGGGTTTTGTTTGGGGTTTTTGTTTGGGTTTTGGTTTGTTTTTTGGTGGGTTTTTTTTGTTAGCTTTGTTTTTTGGTTGTTTGTTTTTTTTTTTAAAGAAACAACTACAAATTCCACTTTATAACAGAGTAAATAGTCTTCAGAATAGCCCTGGATTTCTTTCAATGCCCATAATCTGAGCTGGGACAGCTGGTTGTCTATTGCTCCAATTTTTAGAGACCACTTAGACCTGGAAACCACAGCCAAGTACTGTTCACATCATATTGTCAAGTGACCAGAGTCAAAAGAACCCAAACTGACCAGGAGACTAGTTTTATCAGTTATGTCCAGAACTGCTTGCCAATGTCACTATCTTAAACAATAAACATGTGTGGGATGAAAAGAAAGGACACTATAATGAAACAGTTTGACAAAGCGGGAGAAGGAAAGAGGAAAAAACCACACAACCAAACACAACAGAGCTGGGGGAAGAAGCCACCACTCCCATGGCCAGTCAAGGAGATAAACCTGTTTTCACATTCCTGATGATTCTAAAAAAGACACATGGAAAACACAATGATTCTTTTGTTCTAGTTGAAGGGATGGTACACAAAAAATGGCCAAGTCTCCAGCACCTCAAGTTACAGTGTGTCAATAGCCTGCATTAAATAGCTGTGTGCCTGCAGCTGTACAAAATAATTCAGTTTAGCTTTATCCTTAATAAAAGCAGTCCAAAGACTGTTAGCCAGTATTATTACATGGACAGTTACAGTATACTCTTCATAGTGGTTAACATAAGGTAAGTTGTTTGTATGTGAAGCCCTGTCTTCTCTTTTCTAATGTCCAGCTATGAGAGGTAGTTTCTTCCCTACATCACCACAGCCTGAAAAACTCCCCTACCAAAGAAGGCTCCTTTCCTGGATGTGGTTGAATGGATTTTGATATACCAAATTCTAATTAATTTAACATTTTGTTTTGCCCTTGAAAAAAACAGCCAAAAAAAAGACAAGTGTCAATACACAAAACCTTCTCTTCCCAAGACTGGTAAGATCACAGAATCACAGAATGTTAGGGGCCTTGAAAGGTATCTAGTCCAACCTCCCTGCCAGAGCAGGGTCACCTATACCACATCACACAGGAACACATCCAGGTGGGGCTTGAATATCTTTTGAGAAAGAGACTCCACAACCCCCCTGGGCAGCCTCTTCCAGTGTTCTCTCACACTGACAGTCAAAACCAAAATTTCCTCATGTTTGCATGGAACTTCCTAGGCCTCCACTTCCACCAACTGTCCCTTCTCCTGTCATTGGGCATCACCCAGCAGAGCCTGGCTCCAGCCTCCTGGCACTCATCCTGCACATATATATAAACATGAATGAGGTCACCCCTCAGTCTCCTCCTCTCCAAACTAAAGAGCCCCAGCTCCCTCAGGCTCTCCTTGTAAGGAAGATGTTCCACTCCCTTTAATCAATTTTGTAGCTTTGCACTGCACTCTCTGAAGCAGTTCAACAAGGTCCTTCTTGAACTGAGGGGCCCAGAACTGGACACAATATTCCAGATGAGGCCTCACCTGGGCAGAGTAGAGGGAAAGAAGATCCTCTCAACCTACTAACCACAGCCCTTTTAATAAACCCCAGAATGGCACTGGCCTTACTGACCAAAAGAGCAAACTGTTCTTGACTTAACACACAACAGAATGGTAATAAACTGTGAAAGTTTTACTTAGTCTTCAAAATCCAATGTGCAACACAATCTTTTTGTGAAAATTTCAATTTTATGCTGCTGCCTGAGGGGAAAGAAGAAAAAAAAAAAAGCTAAATACAAGAAACGCAGAAGTTAAATGTAAAAAGAATAAACTCTGTATTATAACCTAAAGCAAGCTAGTGAAAAAAAGGGTCCACTCCAGTGCAGAGAATTCTGAATGCTAGCTACAGTTCAAAGTGCATGGAGGTTTGCTTATTGCTGTCTGCAAACCAAAGAACCAAAAAGCAGAATATTGCATTTGTTTTAACCCAGTACATTTTACATTTTGTGTGATGAGGATGAGAGTAGTTAGACAGCTTCAAAGCCCTACTAGAAATCTAATAAGAAATATTAGCCCTTTGGGAAAGAGCAGATGATGTAATGGACCACTTATCCTGGATTGACCCCCTGAAAATCTCAATGACTACAATAACCGACCTAGCATTTCAGAGCTCTCATAAGCAGCCCTTTCTTAAATTACTAAGAACTGAAAATTAAAACAATCCTGATAAATTGACAGCATCAGTGGAAAGAAAATAAATTTAGTTTTCACACTACAGGTAAGACTTTTAGATATAGCAAACTCTTTTAACCAAAGCACCAAATAATCTGTAGGGCTCAGTCACATGTAGTGACTTGGCACACACAGTAAGGATCATTCAGGATACACAGGCTTATATGAAAGCTGAGGTCTTGGAATTGTAATGACAAAGTGACCATCTTTACAGGAGCTGTGCTCAAATTTAAAAACAAAAACAAAACACACACACGCACAAAAAAAAACCCCAACAACAACAAAAAACCCACACAAAAAAAAAACCCTCAAACCAAAAATCCAAACCAACAGAACCACATTAAATCCAAAAACCTTTTTTACAAGTCTCTTCCAGTGAGTCACAGGAGTTTAGGTAAGAAAACTGTCATGGAGGTTAGAGAGGCATTTAGTGATGGCATAGCCAACTGCTGATAGAATCCTGTGACCACTGCTGGCTCAGAAATGAGAGCTGCCACTTGAACAGTAGGCTCAACATCCCTCCTCCATTTCTACATTTCTCTGTGTTGACTGTGTTGTCATAAGGCGAGATCATCTTGGTGCTCTGACCTAATAGAAATGAAGACTCCTGGTAGGACAAGAACTGAGGCAAACAGCAGCAGAGCTGGCAGAAGCATACATGTGAAGGCACGAAGAAATTTTTATCTGGATATCTGCAGTTCCATCAGTCCCATGCTCACAACCCTTCACAAGAGCAGATTCAGGTGTATTTCAGCTGGTTTAAAGATTCCTATCACTGCATGTCACATTCAGTGCTTTTTGAAGCTACAGAGTGGATGTCAGCTGAAACCTGTTTTTGCGAGTACCAACATGATGGTGCAAAAAACATTCTGAAGATATCACCACTTCTTTAAAATGTTCAGTTTAAGAGTAGCAACATGAGAGTTTTCCATTGTGAGGCTCCACCTCAAGGCATTAGGTACTACTGTTGAAAGCTTAAAACTGTGTTCCTTAGGTAGGAACTGTTAAGTAATTAAAACAAAGCCTCTTGTAAATACACTCTTTTCTTACTTGGTTCAAGAAGACTTAAGTGGAAGCCACCAAGTCTTCTGCTGTATCACTGCTCTTTACAATGAAATTACCAAATAAAGCTCAAAATTCCAGCCCTACATCTGTTTTATGCAGGCATACAATTGAAAACCCACAGCGATCTCTTCTGAGTGTAGATTGCATGTTCTTAACATGAGTTTTTTCATTTGATCAGATTATATTCTTCCTCCTCTATCTATAAGAGGCTTGGGGTGGGGGCAGAAACCATTTTCCTATTAGTACTGGAAGGAATATTCACAAGCTGTCATTCACTATTTATTGTGTAGGTAAAATGTATTTTTATATAATTTCCTATTCATCCTTACAGAATTTCCAAGTAGTGTTAAAATCATATTGCTAAAATGCATGGCACAGCCCCACCTACCTCAGAAACTCTTCCTTTTACTCTAGCCACCATGGAGACTTTCAGTCCAGATTTGTCAGCAGTGATATGTGCATTACACTCAGTATACAGTACAATTTCCAACAAAAGCATCCCTGTGCTAGTGAGTGGTAGCTAACACTAAATCAACAGTTGCTGTAGCTAAACTGCAGATGTGGCAGCTGCTTCTCATCCATTATTCTACTTCCAGCAACTGCTGTAACCACCCTGGCATAGTCAAGACCCACATTTGCTGCTCAGGACCAGGTGGAAGATTTTCTCCCACTGTCAGCGTCTCTGATCAGCGAGCAAAACCATTCCAGGAGGCAGACTGGGAGCAAGGGCTTGGCTGAGATTTCTGAGGCTGGGGAAGATGACTACACAGGTACAGCTTCATGATGGACATAGGTTGAACGACAACAGGAGAGGCTACAGGACAAATGGTGCATGGAAAGGGGGAGGGGGAAGAGAACAACTGTTCATCTTCCATAGTCTGGCAGGTTGTAGCTACTGCCATTAATCACAGCATCCACGTCTACCACAAGTAGATGTACTACTGTTACTTACACAGTATTCTTTAAGAACACCTGACATTACAGATTCTAATTTAGACAATCCATTCTTGCATGAAATGTGGATCAAAACAAGCCAATTATACACTGAAAGTTCATTAAGGGCCAACATCACCTTCATCCCCACACAGCAGGAAGCTAAGCAGGCCAATTAGAAGTGAACAGGGTAGAGTGTTTAAGTCCTTTGCAGTAAAGAGGGTGTGTAAAACCTTGCTCGGAGAGTAAAGAAAAATTTGACCAATTACAATCAATAATATTCATTGTAAATTGTCTTATGCAACATGACCAACAGGGGATGGGAAGATGCTGTGAAGAAAAACAAACAAGGGAGAAGGAAGGAAGAGAAAAAAAAAAAAATAAAAAAAAAAAAATCAACCTTGCCATGAAAACTCAGATTTCAAGGTGAATTTTCCTTGCCTTTTAATCTACAAAACAGACTGATAAAAGGACATTGTTATTTTTTTAAATAGCTTTGTTGACATTTTCTCTGGAATTACTATATTCATAATAGTACATGCTCATGAAAGGATACACTCCAGGAGGCAAGGTGGGAGCATTAAGCAGCAGTGGCAAAAAATAAAAATGAGGCATTTTCTGTTAATTGTTACATATTTAGCTGTGTTACACAAGCTAAAAGTAAAAAAAGTCTGTATGCTTCACGATCTCCAGACAGGTTAGCCATGAATTGTGCTGTCCCACATCAATTATTTCCACCTTTCAGGACTGCCATTAAGAAACAGCTCCCAATTTGTTGTCTTTTAAAACTATTAACAAATTTTGTCGTTTAAGCAAAAGGTTTAGTTGCAACTTTGGGTTTACAACACAGCATTTTACTCTGGATTCAGGTTTTTTTTACATGCATGCATACATTTCAGTGTTATTTTTAAACTTCAGTAAGAAAAGCCCAACTGATTGCTTTTTCAACGGGTGTGTACTACAGAGCTGCCATTTTCAAGCCATCTAGGTCTGAACTTCTCACTACTGTGAAAAAGTTACTTTTCACTACAACTCTGGAACAGGTAGTGTGCTAGTTGGAAGCTAATTGGAATATTTTAATGAAAAAAAATATTATAGGCTGTGAAAAGCAAACACTGGTGATGTCTGCTTCACTTATAGGCTTGCTGAGATGGATAAGAACGAGGACACAAACACAGGTAACACAGACAGAGAGTTTCTCTAGCTGCTGGTTTGGTCTTGGCCTCTCTGCTGTGCAACCTAACTAACCACTCTACTCCTAACCTCCCTGGCTCATCCTCCAAACTCACCTTGCAAGTAAGCCAAACCCTGGGGTAAGGCAGAGGGGTGGAAAGAAGGTGGAAGGGTGGTTGGGAGCCCCTCCTGGGGACTCTGATTTCTGGGAGGGGGATTGTGTTTCTGTATTCCCTTTAACTTGTATATGTCTGTAACTATTCCTGTCTATTGTGTCTGTCTCTGCTTGTACATTGTGCTGAGCTGTAAATAGAGCTTCAGTCCTTAACTTCCAGCTGGGTGAGTCTAGTCTGGGGGATTTTATAAAGGTGGGGGGGGGGCAGGGAACTCCCAAACCATCACAGGTAGCTGTCCAAAACAAAGAAAAATAAGTAAATCAAGTAGGCTTAAGAGAAGATTTCTATAGCTTTAAGGTCTTGTGACATAAGTTTTCCTTGTAATCCAAATTTAGCAGTAGTTCCTTGTTTGTTTCTAAAACAAACAGGAAGAAATTGTGCACTTCCCTAAAATAAGCCAAGTGTAGTTTGGACACAAAGGCAACATGTAGAGAAGAAAAGAAAACATCTGTATTTCCCTCCCGTTCTCTTTCACCTGAACTAAATTCTTTGGCTGCAGTTTGTCTTCTTTTCTGGGAGCATTTACACAGTATCTAATACTATCCACCACCATGACTACCCCTGGGGCTTTTATGAGGGTGGGAACAATCAGTATAAGAATTACTAGGGACATCAAAGAGACAAAACACTTATTGAAGAGGGAAGAGGAAGAGAGTGTGAGGTAACGAGGGTCCTACTGTATTTACCTTATGTGCCAAGCATGTGGACAGCAATAAAAACCATGTAGGGAGCAATTTTGGTCAGAGAAAGAACACGGCAGCCTAATGGGAGGCTTTTGTTCTTCAAAAGGGTCTCCTTTTCCCCTTTTGTGCTTCACTTAATTCATGGCATCTGAGCTGCTCTTGAACTTGACAGACAGAGAGAGGGAGGGGGGAAAGACGGAGAAAGGGGGAGACAGAGACACAAAGAAAGAAGAAAGAAAAAAGGACTTCAAAGAGTTTTCCTTTGAAAATTCAGTTGTGCTGTATGCATTGCTGAAGGTTTTAGATTCAAAAAAAGGGCAGAAAACATTTCATATAATTTCATTGTGGGGATAAAATTGTCCTAGGCCCTTATTAAGAAAGCTGGAAAAGAGGAATAGAACAAAACATTTTTTTTTTATACAATAAATTTATCTGAGCTAAGGAATATAAATAAATTAGGATTACTCCCCTGGGTGTTTTTTATTTATTTTCATGTTATATCTTATTCTCAATGGATCCAAATATTTTTATCAAAATCTTATCTAAAACATCTGGCTTCCAGTAGTCACCTGAAAGGCATACATTTTCCATGCAGCCCCACTAACGTGCCCAGCCAAAGTGTTCCCACTCGGAAGGACAGCAGAGCATGAGCCCAGTGCCACCTGCGGCTACAGATCTAGCACCCAGGCCCAACACAAGGCTGCTCCAGGCAGACCCTTCAATAACCACAATGCTCTGAAACAGTCTTCATCACTGCTTACAGTGAGAATCAACACATATTGATTTTTCAAAATAGAAACTGGCTTGAGCTTGGTTATCCAAAGGAAGAAAAGCATCAGGATGCCTCTGAGACAGGCTCCCATGTTCGGGTCCCTCTTCTCTGCATTGCTTGGGCTTGCTCCAGCAGCTCGCTCACGGCAGTTAATATTGGCTCCAGTAATATATTTTGTTTTCCACTCTCTTTAAATATCCATGCCATGGGCAATATTCATATGAAATAATTCATATCTGCAGACTGCACTGTACTCAAGCATCTTTTTTGTCCAGTGGACCACCTCCTCCCCTCAACACTGCAGTAATTGCTTACACATAATTTATATATTCCTTTGTGGGTTTTTATCTATGATGTATATACAGAATATGTTTGTCAATAGTGTCCATAAGAAAACAACAGATTGTGAAACTTAGATCTGTATGTCAATATCACAATACATTAGTAATAATTGGTTTAATTTAATTCAGTGGAATATTTGTCATGTGTAAGTTGTCCCTTATTGACAATTAAACCATCTGCTTCCTGGTTTGTGTATTCTGACAATATAAGCATCTACATATAGGACACTATTTCCAGAGACCAGAAAGTAACATTAAAATTTAGCNTCCAACCTTACCGTTCTATGATTCTAATTTTAATGGAACTTCCCTGCTTGAATAGTCAAGTAATAGAAGAGAGCATTACCTACTTTGGAGGCAGACTTTCCTTCATCTGTTCACAAAAGGTACCCAAAATTAAAATGTTTTTAGTAACTCCATAGCATCAAACACTTTTCTTCCTTCTTCAAATAAGACTACATAGTACATTCATTTTTAAGGTTATGTATTTTAGTAAGCCTGCACAAGGTTAATTTTATTTAGCAGTCCAAAGGAACAATTAGGCTATGCAAATTATACCAAATGTGTGTTTATAAACTGACAAGCAAATAAGCCTCCAGCAGTTGTCCATGTAGCCCTTAACATAGCAGAGTTTAGCTGTCACTATGCTTTATAAAGCAGTTTCTGCCTCACATTGGTAGCATATTTATAAACTATTACACTAGACAGGAAACACTATGAAATAAACTCTGAAGAAATGTTTCCTCATCACAAGCTTATTTTCTGTGATTAAGAACAGTGTTCTCTGAAGCAATTCTGTTCAATTTGTGTGTGTTTTGCTTGTTTGTTTGTTGATGTTGTTTTGTTTTAATTTGGAATAATTCCACTGAATACATTTACAGAACCTGTGCCTATTAATGTTAGCTTTACAAACTAGACTGAATGTATTTCAGATTATAGGCACCAAGTATAAGCAACAAATACGTAAGCAAAGAGCTTAGAGAGCAATTTAAGTAATTGCAGATAAAAATTCAAGCTGTTTTGTGCACCAAAAGTGTCTTAGAGTATTAATTACATCTATAAAATACCTTGAATACTGACAGTGTTACAACCATATAAAGGAGACAGCTCTGGAATACTTCAAATGTACTAATTATAGAAAATGTAAAACATTTGAGACCACTACTAACAATCTTTGGTAAAAGTTGAATCCAAAGATCCTGTTGCTTTCTCTTGAAACTTGTTTGCTTCACACACTTGTTTATTGCAAGGAAGTCAACTTTGCCACCCAAAAACCTCACACATACCTGAAGAGAACTGGTCACAAGTATCTGGTGACAATGGACAGCACTTAAGCTCCTACAGCTGGCAAAGCAAATATATTAATGACTACAGAGAACTCTGGTTGTGAGAATTCTCACATATTTAGAAACAAAACCAAACCATACGCAAAAGTATTAATTTTATTCTTCCTTCTGACCACCTTAAATGTGTAGTTCTGTGAACCCTAGTTTGTCTACTAAGTTTTCATAGACTACATTTGGCCAAAGCCTTTCTTATGTTTGGGATGTATTTAAGCACAGATTTATGTTAACTCAATGCCTGTAACATGAAATCGTCTTACTGTCCTCTTCTCAGAGCAGTCCTAGGATCCCTCTCCTTCCCTGGCTCAGTTTCATGGAACTTGCCAAAAATTTCTAAATACATCTGCTTTTCTATCAAATCAGTCAAAATCAATCCAACTGGAAACAAAGATGCAGGACCACTTAAGAAGCAAAAGTCTGAAATTAATTCTTTGCTGCAATAAGAGATTAATTTTGTATAAAAGCTTTCTTCTGGCTAAAGCCTGAGTTCCAACAACCAGTTTCTGGTAACTCTCAGAAAAAAGAATGATGAAAACCTAGCTTTATGCAGCAAAACATTTCAAGTATATGGACAGAATACCAAATACTAGACAACCAGTGCCCATCATGATGGTAATGACTGACAAAAGAGTCAAACCACTCCTTCAGTAAACTGATCCCGAATCATTTTTATCACATGCACATTGGAGGACAAGACATCAAGCACAGCTTCTGAAAAGACACTTCTGAAGTGAAGCTATCACTTAATATTTGGGGCAACAAGTAAGAAGCCCAGTCATATATCAAACTCAAAATATTTCTTGATAACTGATTCTATGAAGCAAACCAAATAAAATACACTGCATTAATCCAGCATACAGATTACAAAAGAGAAAGTCATTCATCATGACACTGACTAGAGGCAGCAGTTGTATTATTTTAAAGGTAAAAAGAAATCTCATCTGCTTATTTTGTTAGTGCAGCTCCCAGGCATATGCTCACTTAGCTTTCAGACAGGGAATATGTATATTGTATAAATAGCTTTCATACAGTCTTCCTTCTCCTGTAATGTGCACAGCAATCATCTGTCTACTTAGAGGCTTTTTATTCTTTAAGTCACTATGTAGATTATGTGTTCTATCTTAAACTACTTACTTCCCTTAATTGTGCATGTCCACTGGGAATACTTGAGCAAATGTCTCCAGAAATGTTGTAGTGCTACCAAGACCTGGTAATTACTCAGATTTTATATTACTTTAAGATACATCAGATTTCAGATCTATACTAGACCCACAGTAGGAAGTTAAAAAAAAAAAAAAAAAGAGCAAAAATAATCCCTCCACATTCTCATTCTCTTTTTAGTGTTCTGATATTCTTTCCCAGTCAAATCACAGTACCAAAAGGATGACTGAGTATGAACTCTAAGCTTCCTACTGATGTCTGTAGAAAAAGCAAAACTAGAAAATCAAACCAGAACTGGAAGCAACTGGGCAACATACTTCTTCATTCCAAAGATACCTTATTAACATCAGATTGCTTCTTTAGAAAGAACCTCAAGCAAACCAGAAACAGCACTGTTCTAAACTGAAATAAATATGGCCTATTATGCAGTGTTCTTGACTTTCCATTCTCTCCTGGTGCCTGCACACTTGACCTTACCACTGTATTTGCCTAGCAAGTGGCAGCAAAAAATCAGTCTAAAAAAGAAGCCTGGTGGGCGGCAAGTAGCAGCACAAATAAAAGGAATACTGAATGGGCACGGAAACATCAGATCCTCCCTGGTCAGCAGCAACCCACACTTGTGTCTGTTTAGGAAAGAAAAAAAAAAATCCACCACAGAACTAAGGGCATCATACTGGTGCCACACAGGTCAGCAAAACAGATAAGCTGCACAAAGATGATGTGAAGGGACAAGATTTCCCCAAAGATCAAATGCTCTCATTGCTTCCCTCTATCAAATTATTATGTGGTATTGGGGAATTTGGTTCCCTTAGCTGATGTGGAGGAAAACCAACTCTGAAAAGAGGGATAGATTTCCACTCAATCAGTAAATTAAACCAGCTATATTTTAATTGCTCAGTTACAAAATTAAACACTCAGAGAAAATGTATCAGAACTAACAGTCCAAAGCAACAGGATATCCCTTCATCAGAAGCCAGAGATCTGATAAACTAACGTTAAACTGGACTACAAGTAACATTTCTGCAGGACTCAAGAGCTGCTGCACCTATAGGAGTCATAGTATAGGTAAAATCTAGTCTCAAAAAAAAAAAAAAAAAAAAAAAACAACACTATCCAGAGGAGAGAAATAAAAAACTGTATGTGTTCAGTAAATTCCAAAATAAAAACCCTCAGCTTGGTTAGTACAAGATTCTGTAACATGACAAATTCTATCGCTCTTCACTTTTAGTACCTTAGGTATTTATATACATCCCATAGTCAAACAGTTCACCCGAGAGACAGCACAGAGACATCTTTTCCATCCACTCTCACTATAGTGTTATTAAGTGGTATGTTCTGGGGAGGCAGATTTTGGGAATGTGATCTGCCCTTCTTTGCATTTGAACAGATTTACTTAGGCTTGCTCTGTCTTGTGGGACTTAGCTAATTAGAAAGTCCATAGCTCTGCATGAGATTCTGCAGCAGTATTAAGGCAGTTCACAAAGCAATACAAAAAGAGTGTGGTCAAACAAGTGGTCACTGGTTATTCACAGAATGTTAGGCATTGGAA